>VNKC01003108.1:25429-74811 GCA_008042775.1 Drosophila pectinifera
GGGGGGGGGGGGGTTGTGTCGAATCCTTCGCATTGCAGGTGCCTCTCCGCTGCTCCCTATAATGTCCAGCAATCAACAGCAATTTGGCAGAGTCCAGACTTAACACCCTCTCGCCTGGCAGGGAGTAGCTGTGAGTCCTTGGGTCACATCCGTGTCAAAACAATGTACGCACTAGAAGTCATTTAATTTGTTAAACTCGGTGATTTGGACATGGGCCTCCCTCCCCTTCCTCCCTTCCCCTGGGCCGGCATGTCAATTGCTTCACTAAAAGGGGCTGCTTAACATTGTTTGGGGGCTGAGTGTGGGCTGTGGCTCTGTGTGTGCAGGGCGAGATCAAAGCCATACATTGGTGATAACATATTGCACTGGCCTTCGGGATAAGACTTAATAATGTTTAAGATATATATAAATATAAATTATATTGTATCTTCAACAAGTTTAAGAAGTTTCTTTAATAATTACAAGTACCTTGATCTTAAAATATATATTTAAATGAAATTACTAAAGACTTTTCTATAAATAAAAGTAAAAAAACAATTATCTTCAGGATAAGACTTATCAGGGGTAATAATGTTTAAGAGATTTATAAATATATATTATATTGAATCTTCAACAAGTTTAATGGGCTATTTTTTAATAATTACAAGTACTTTGATCTAAAATATAAATATACATGGAATTACTAAAGACTTTCCTTTAAATAAAAATAGAAAAACAATTATCTTCAGGCTAAGACTTACGAGATATATATAAATATATATTATATTGAATCTTCAACAAGTTTAAGAAGTTCTTTAATAATTACAAGTACTTTGATCTAAATATATAAATTTAAATGGAATTACTAAAGACTTTCCTTTAAATAAAAATAAAAAAACCATTTTAAAGCATAATAACTTATATTTATATATAACTTAGTTCTTAATAGTTAAAAATAAAGCAAATACTGTTGAAGGTCTTCTGTAAAACCGAGTGAATTCCCTGTTAGGGAGTGTTGTCTGAAGGTGACACTCGCAAAGGACACGCAGGACATCTCGACAGAGGGACTGAAGTCCGGACATCATCCGGATGGCAACCTTGCAAGTTGCACGTCGCACGTTGCACGTTGCACGTTGCGCGTTGCGCGTTGCTCGTTGCATGTTGCATATTTCTGGGGGGATGCAGGCGATGCGTCTGCGGTTGCTGTTGCAGCTCCGTGTTGCCGCCGCCGCTGCTGCTGCTGCTGCTGCTGCTGCTGCAATTGCATTTCTGCCCCTGGCATCATTTATGCATTTAAACAATCTAACGCCCCGGGTGGCATGTTTCCTGGGCGCCGGAAATGCAAATTATGTTATGTGTCAAGTAACCGGAAAATTCATTTTAATTGCCGTTGAAATGCCATATAGCACTTACAACCCCCAGTCGAGTGTCCCCTCCCCCCCACTCACCCACTCCCCCGGAAAGGGGGCGGCGGCACAGCTTAAGGTGATATTGAACCCCAAGTGGGCGGAGCCAGAGACTGAACTTCCAGGGGATTCTCTTTATAGAGAACTGTATTATGGGGCCAGTAGTTATTAGTTTATATTATAATTATTATTAGTTTATATATTTTGCGGTTTTTATATAAAGTAAAGTTAAGGATTTAAGTCTGAATAGTTTGTTATACTTTCGTGACTCCTAGAGGGTCTTAAACTCAAGCTTGAATATACAGAAGCACATGTCTTGGCCCTAAAAAGTTGTCTTATGATCCAGTTTATCGAGACTTAATATATTCTTTTGGCTTAAAGGCCTTTAAAATTTTTTTAAAAATAATTTAAAAACATAAATTGCTAGAAATAATATTGATTCTGGGCGCAGGGGATGCTATATGTAAAGTGCAACCCTTTAGGTGCTAATAAACCATTAATGGGCGGTGCCTCTTAGAGGGCTTAAAGGGGGGCTTAAAGTGCATTAGAAACTGCACAAGAAATGGCCAAGAGAGGGGTGCAGAGAGGGCCAAACAATTGTATTATGTGTGCCTGTGTGTGTGTGGGTAAAATCGAGGAAAAACGGTGGCTCGGGGGGCGTGGCCACATGCATTTCACCGCAAACGAGCCACTCAACGAGTATTTCAAAATAACAGACAGCCGCATTCGGGGCTGACCAGCAAAACCAAATGAAACCAAAACCAAAGCCGACTTCATCAACAACAAAAACAGCAGCAGCAGCAGCAGCAGCAGGAGCAGCAGCAACTTGCAACATGCAGCAAGTGTTGCTTGTGCAGCAGCAACAGCAGCTGCTCAAAATGCAATTTTTCACTTTACGCACAGGCCGGCCGGCCAGTGTGTAAAATCCAATCAAGCCTCAAAAATGTTAAACGCCTCCAACAGTTTTTGGCCATCATCACCATCTCCATCCCCCAATTCTGGCCAAGTCCCTTGCTGTTCTGGCTTAAAAGCAAAAGCCAAAAGCAAGCTCTGCGGGCAGAGGCAAACAAACAAGGACACGGGGCCCGAGTAGATGCAAGGATGGATTGCAGGACACCGACACAGGCTGCAATCTGGACTTATTACGCCACTTAAGGCTTAAACATAACACAGGCCAGGACCTCAGCACACTTCCTGAGGGGAAAACGAATGGGAAATACCCTAGGAATTCAGCTCTAGCTATTATATGATTTAGTCCAAGAAAATGCCCTCATATAATCATTTATAGTTCTATAAAATCTATAAAAAAATCTACCAAAAAGTTCTTAGTGGCCTTTCCTTATTTTATTTATTTGTAACTCCAAACTTGCATAAATATAACTCAAAATATTGAGTTAATAACATAAAAAACCATCTCTAAACAGAAACCCTTTATCACCTCGACTACAGAAGGCCTTAAAGTCCTCTGGTCCTGCCTTGGCCTTAAGTGACCCATCAAGCGAACTCACGACTAAATCGTGGCCAAGTTTAGTCCCATTTCCGTTTCCGCAAACTACATTGCACCTCCCGTTTCCTGTGCGGTATCCATCACGGCGTTGGCGCTCCCACACACCCGACGCTCCTTTGGCCTTAAATGTCGTCACATTGTCGCCTCAAAAGGACGAGGGCGGCACTTCTCACAGCTCCGCCCCTCCCACAACAACAGGATTCCATCCCTGTTTCTGGGCAATGTCCTTGTCGTCTCCTCGTCGTTTGTCGTTTGTCGTTTGTCGTTTATCAAATGGCCAACGCTGCGCCGCCGGCCGTCGGCTAAGTGACAAGCAAAACCGCGAATTGACCAGAGAAAGTCCCTGGCTCCAACTGCAACTCCGGCTCCTGCATCCTGCATCCTGCATCCTGCGACCTGCGTGCTGCATCCTCCATCTGTATCTCCAACTCCAGCTCCATCACCATCACCATCTCCATCTCCAGTTTCAGGATGCAGGCTGCAAGGACCCCAGAGCCTGAAAGTGTGCCTGCTGCACACGATATTAATGCCGGCACACTTGCACTGAACAAAATTCCTCACAACTCTGGCTCTGTCTAAGGAATATCCCCCAAAGGCTGGCTGCGAGTTTTCTGCCAGTGTATACGCACTCAAAAAAGTGCGGAGCCAGGACCAAGGACGAGCACAAGATGCGTGGCCCCGTGTGTGTTCTGTGGGTTTTTTTTTTGGGAGTGGGGAGTGCCGAGGGGGCCTCCTCTGGAGGTTAACACACAGGATTGGGCATTGTTTTGGCCGAAAGTTGACCGAAAACTTGGCATTGTTGGTTGCTCGCTTTTTGGGCTTGGGACGGACGAACGAACGGGCAGGACGGAAGGATTGCACTGCGTTGCATGGCATGTCCTGGCACGGCACTGCATTGGATTGCAGGACAGCAAGGATGCAGCCTTGTGTATGTGTTTTTTTTTTTTTTGGCCTTTTTGCTAACGGAGAAGGGAGCTGCAGGCCGGGCTGAGGATGGATGAAGTGGAGGGCGTGTTACTGCATCAATTTATGGTTGCATTTTGGTGTCCTCTCTCCTTGTAGGACTCTTGATTTCTGTGGGCGACCGACGACCGACGACGACTGTGTGTTTCTGGCCTAAGTGTTCTGGGCATGCCGGAAATAAGTTTGCTGCCCGCAAATTTAGTTGATTTAGGCATTAAAGCGAACACACCCGAGTCCTGGAATCCCCCGGATCCTGGCTCCCAGATCCTGGCTCTCTGCTGTGCCCATTTTGAGCACTTATAAACAATGTATGACTTAATTTGTTCTCAGTTAGCAAATGTTGTTAATTTCGGGTTTGTTTTCTGGCCTTCCAAATGCCAGAGATAAATTGATTGGTTGGGGAAATTAAGACTGGGATTTATTGGGCATACAGAAGGCCTCTAATTTTGTGGAATATTTTGGGTAATAAAGGAAAATAACTGGAGATACTTGGCCCAATAAGGTTGTTAGCCTTAGTCAGCATTTAAAGCACTAAACATTACATTTACCAAGTACAAACTATTTGTAATTTAGCTAGAAGAGCTATAATAATAAATAAATTAAAAATTAACTAGACATTTTATTATATTTAATATTTTTCTATAAAAGAAGTCTTCCATAATTATTTATCCATGACAAGTCCTGCCTTTATTTATTCAAGTAAGCATATCTTAAACCACTCAAAGGCTATTAATTTCTATAATTAATTCCAGGCAAGCTTTAATAATAATGCAGTTAAAAATTAACTGGATATTTTATATTTTTTTTCTTTTTTCCTATAAAAGAAGTCTTCTATAATTATTTATCTATGACAAGCCCTTGCTTTATTTATTCAAGTAAGCATATCTTAAACCACTCAAAGGTTATTAATTACTATAATTAATTCAAGCCGTTTTATAGCTAACTTATTTATTTATTTAGTAAACATTTAAGTCCCTAATAAGCCAGGGCCAAATCTCATTGACTTGCCTTAGCACCTATTAACCAGGACATCTGGCTTCCTTTGTTGGCCAACTTAATGCGAGGACTCCCGAATGGCATTACCACACACACTCACACACATTCTGGACGTTGTTGTAATACCACAGACGGGGCACAAAAACCCAAAGTCCAATTAAAATTTAACTACATCAAAGTAGCGACGCCAGTAGCCCTACCCCCGCACATATATATATACATATATGCCATATACATATACCTATAACATTTAACAAGTTTAGTATTTGGGTTGGCCACTCCGGAAAATATTCCGGGAGTTTTCCCTGGGAGCCCGGCAGCTGGACAGGCCGAACTATGGCTGCAAAAAAAAAGGAAATGAAAATGGGGAAAAAATAAAAACAAAGGCCAGAGATGCCGCCCATTCAGGCACACACACACTCACACACACACAGGCAGAGGGGTTGTGCAGATGGAACTCTATGAGTATCCGTGGCATGTCGAAAATTGCGCAGCTTTACGGCAAATGCCGCAAATTGAAACAATTTACATGTTGTACATGTGTTGGCGAATTTTCCCGGGGCGGCGGAGGCAGGCGTGCTCGCCATCAAAGGGTTCAACTTGCGTGTAACGGTCCTTGGTCCTTGGGTCCTTGTCTATTGATACCCGGTCGCCAGTTTTAACAGCAGCCATGAATTTTGATTTAGCCCCTCAGCCCGAAAGTCTGGCCCTCAAAACAAAAACAAAAAACACACAAATATGTACACTAAGCAAAAAATAAATACACATAACGAGAGCTTGAATCCATTAGATTTTATTGCTTACCCAAAGAGTTCTCTTCAACCCCCTGAAGGTATTAATAATCCTATTAGGTCCAGGTAACAGAATTCTCTCAGTGTAACCCGATTGCCAGCTGCCAGCAGAAACGCAACAGCAACAACAGCAAGGTGACAAACCGCGCGTGACTCTCCTCTGGATATTGTTGTTGGTGTGTTGGTGTTGTTGTTGTTGTTGGTGTGTTGGTGTTGTTGGTGTTGTTGGTGTCCATGTCCTGGAACTTTTTGGTGACGGCGAGCACGGATTATGGCGCGTTTGTCGAGCACTTGTCGCTGATTTTTTCACTCCTTTGGCATTCTCTGTGCCCTGTTCGAGCTGCCAATACTCGGAGTCCCTCGGTTGGGCCTTGCCAACTGGTTAATGTCCTGTAAATGCTGCAGGATTTTTATAGAAAATAACAGAGATTTTGAATGATAAACAAATAAATAATATGCAAGTCTTAAATTATATTATTTATTATTATACTTCTTCGAGATTTTCCATGTCAGCTTATCTTCATTAAATGTGCCTCTCTTAGAGCTTCCTAAAATATCTATTAAGTACTCTCCAAACTTCTCCAAATCTCCTTTAAATGGGCCTCTCTTGGAGCTTCCTAAAATCTCTATTAAATACTCTCCAAACTTCTCCAAGTCTTTATAAAATGCGCCTATCTGGGAGCTTCCTAAGATCTCTATTAAATGCGTTTCTTTTGGAGCTTCCTAAAAATCTCTATAAAATACATTAAAAACTTATTAAAATCTCTATTAAATGCGCCTTTCTCTGCGCTTCTTAAAATCTATAATAAATACTCTCCAAACTTCTATAAATCTCTATTAAATTCTCCTCTCTTGGAGCTTCCTAAAATCTCTATTAAATACTCACCAATCTTCTCAAAATCTCTTTTAAATGCTCCTCTCATTGTGCTTCTCAAAATCTCTATTAAATACGCCTCTCTTGGAGCTTCCTTAAATGTCTATAAAATACTTTCCAAACTTCTCAAAATCTCGATTAAATTCGCCTCTCCTGGAGCTTCCTAAAATCTCTATAAAATACTCTCCAAACTTCTCAAAATCTCTATTAAATGCGCCTTTCTCTGCGCTTCTCAAGGGTTCCAGTTAATCACCATTAAATGGGCATCTTAACCTCCCCAAGTGAAGGTGATCGGCGAGCCCATTCAAGCTGACTGACTCGACTTAATTTGGCAGTCCGGTCTGGACCACTTGTGACCTCCTTATCTCACCTACATCCACTGGGGGCCTTCCCCCAATATCTTTTTCATCTCGAGCTCGGTAATAACCTTTATAAAGTAAATTTACAATAAAAGGCAGGCCAACGAAATGAAAGGCAAATGACGTTGGGAGTGGACAGTGGACAGGGCCGCCAGCCACGACAGCCATTACCCCGGGCCGGGGCTGGGCTTTTCCCGCGCTTTCCCTCCTCAATTTTCCGGGGTATGTGTTGTTGTCTGGACCCGCGGCGACACGTTTGGCTTCCGCTGGACGTTCGCCGCGATTTCCTCTTCGGCATTGTTCCTCCTCCTTCGTCCTTCGTCCTTGCTGCTTCTGCTTGTTAACCTCCCTGCCTCCCTGCCTGGCCCCCTTTGTAGGGATTTTTCCACCATTTCCACAATTTCCCTTTGTGTGACAGTCGACGGTTATTTTGTGTACCGTATTTTCCATGCCTTCCTGTTTTTTTTTTGTTCTTTGTTGGCCAAAAGTCAACCCATGAGCTGTGGCATTTTTAAGTAATTTTTATCGGTCAGTAAAGGGAGGGAATGGAGGGTTAAGCGAGCCTGCGGGTTAAGTGTGATGGGGGAAAAAGAAAGAAAGTAGCGCTCAGATTTTTCTGGACACTGGAAATTAAACGGGTATCAATAAATAGATAATAAATAGATAATCAATATTAAATGGTATATAAACTATAATTATGGATGATATTTATACTAGCCTATTTTCCCTTCAATTATTGAAGTAATAGGTTTTTTATTATATATATATATATATATATATATGGTTAGAATTTATTAGACTTCAAATATCAATTTAGGTTTTTATACTAGCTTATTTTTTCCTTTAATGATTGAAGTAATAGGTTTTTTATTATATATATAATTGTTAATCCAAGACTCTCTACTGCATGGTTCGTATTTATTAGATTTCGAATAATAATTTAGGTTTTTAGCTCGTGTGTCAATGCAACCTGTATCCTTGTATCCTGTAACTCCTGCCTTTCGGGTTAAACTCTCTGACTCCTTTGGAGTTTCGGGGGCCCAGCACGAATGTCGACAAGTGACAAAATATGCAAGTATCAAACCACAAATTCTCACCCGTGAGTCCACAATCATTTTGACACTGGTTACTGTGACGAGTGCAGTGTGTCCACTGACGTCCTTCGTCCTTCGTCCTTTTCGCATGCCGCATGCCGCATGCCACTAGATTTGCGTTGGCATTGGGATAGTGTTGCACGGCCCGATGGTCATCGGATGGAGCGGGTGGAGTGCGATGAAGTCCTTGCCGGAAATTGAAAAGTGCAACGCAAATTGCGTTCCGCCGGGATATGAAGGTCCCAGCTCTGTGCTACCTTCCCTGCTCCCTGCTCCCAGCTCCCTGCTCCCAGCTCCCTGCTCCCTGCTCCCTGTTCTCTGCCATCCAATCCTGCGAATCCTAGTCCTGCCAGCCGTCTGAAGCCTTCGCCCCGGCGAGTGGTTGACAATTGATTTGTGTTTATGGTGGCCATGCCCATGGACATGCCAGCATCCCGGTGCAGAGTGCACCCAGTGTCCCCCAACTCCAGGCTCCAGTCTGCAGGCCCCAAGACCCCATTTCGTGGGTAGAGATGTGGAGGCCTCGCCCATGTAATATGCCATTTTGGGGCTGTGATTTAAAGACATTAACAGGCCTCGGTCGGCTATGTGGGAATTTTATGGTGTCGCATCGGGCGCCAAGTTCAAATTGAAGTCAGTCCGGCTAGATTGATGACCTAATCGAGGAGGTCCTCGGAGGGTTTAGCTTATAGGGAAACTCTCACTCTGGGTTTTCTTTAAACCTGGACTTGCTAGAGAAAATAACTATAGACTAGAAACTAGAGTTTTAAATGAATTTCCTTAGGGATTTGATCAAACTTTCTCTTTAGTCTTTAGTATTTAAAATAAGAAATGATATAGGGAAGTCCCTAAAAATTTTGATTTAGGTTTTAAGACGAACTAAGTCTCATCTCAGCAACACTCGAGTTTAAAATAGTTCATAACTTACATCGACTTGGCTGTTTGCCAGCAAAACAAATTTATAAAGAAAAGTAAAGTAAAGCTCTCCAAAAAAAGGAGAGAAGTCAGTGATCAAGGACCTCTCTATTACTTGTGTACACGAAAGGATCTATAACAATGGTGAGTGCTGCTCTCATAAGGGGATGTAAGGACCTCTAAGAACCTAAAACTCCTTCGTAGTCACCTCCTACAAAGCGCGTTGCCTTGGGCGATATACAAAATCGTTATTTGAACCGGGCCAATATAGCGTCAGCCATGAAAGGACCTTTGGTCAAGCCCCTGATAAAGGCTCCGAAGGAGCAGGAAGCTAAGAAGGAGGAAGCTAAGAAGGAAGGAGCAGACCTGGTCTATATCACCGATGACTCCTGTACAGTGCAGCAGATCCGCCAGATGGAACTGCAGATCCTCAAGGCCATCGACTACAACTTGTCGCGTCCGCTGCCGATCCACTTCCTGCGGCGCTACTCCAAGGCCGCCAACGCGGAGGAGCAGCACTATACCATGGCCAAGTACTTCATCGAGTTGGCCATCTTGGACTACGGCCTGGCCAGCTTCAGGCCCTCCCAGATTGCCGCTGCCTCGCTGTTCCTGTCGCTGAACCTGCTGGATGGAGTCCTTCCGGATAGAAAGGGATTCAACGACCGTCTCTGGTCGCAGGATCTCCGCTTCTACTCGCGGTACTCGGCAGCCCACTTGCGTCCCCTGGCCAGGCAGATCGCCAAGCTGGCCAAGGATGCCCCACAGGCCAAGCTGCGGGCCATTTACAACAAGTACCAGGGCAGCAGGTTCCAGGGGATTGCTCTGCGAAAGGAGCTGAGCGGCCCGCTGGTGGACTCCATCATAGGCCAGGGTCTGGGAGAGGAGACTACGTTTGGTTTAGTTTAATTTGTTTATGTTTTAAATTTGTTAGTTTGTAGTAGTGTTTGTTTTGTTTTCGTTAAAAGTTAACTTCCGGTTATCAATCTTCAATCAAGGTACTTTGCAGGAGTCGCTTACAGCTTACAGTCAAGCACTTAATATATATTCCCTAGAAACCCATTACTATGTACTACCACAACATCTACCTATTGCCAGTTTTAGTTGATTATTTCATAGGGAATTTTACTTAAAATAAATCCAAAGTTAATATAAAAAAATGTTCCCGTGACTCTCAATGTAATAATATAATATAATATGCTTAAGACAAACCTATAACTCTATATTAAGTTAATTGTTTACCTAGAAAATAAGCAAAAGAAATAATTAATTTAATGAAAAATACGCATGAAGTGTTGCTAGGACAAAGGTAGCTAGAAACATGTAGAGCTTCATCATTAAAATCTTTATTATCTAAGGATAAACTATTGAACAAACAAATTTTGGTCGATTTTTGAAAATTTTGTAAGTGGTTACATCATTAAGATTGTCAACAAATGACCAAAAAATAAATTTCTAAACTAAATATGCAGATTTAAAGATAGAACTGCTTTCCGAACTGAATTTAAGGATGTTTTGGCTGAGTTATGAATATGTTTTAATTTTAATTGTCCTAAAAATTAGGACATAAAAACCCCTTTTAAAGACCCAAAAATACATATCTTCTTAACTGCATATTTTCTCAAAAAATGGAATGACAGCCAAATGCCGTATACTGTCCGATTCGCCGTTAAATTCTTAATTATTTAGAAATTAAATATGGGAAAAACAAAGAAAAAAAATTTTGCTCGATTTTTGAAAAAATGATAAGGGGTTACATCATTAAAATTGTCAAAAATTGACAAAAAATTTATTTTGGTTAATTCCTAAATTTGATATGCAGATTAATAAATCAAGTAAAAACTAACATATAACTGCTTTCCGATTTAAAATTAAGGCTGTTTTGGCTTAGTTATGGTTATTTTTGTTCAATAAATAAATTCTCTGGCAGCAGCAGCAGCTTTTGTTTACATAGAATAATCCACAAAACTGATACTTTTAAAGCATACTTTTATGGGCTTGTTATGTACTCTAATCGAAAAACGGTGGCTTAGACTTTATTTTCTAATAACTTCCATGTTTATTAACCAATGAAGCTCCAATTTGGGCACACCTTGCCCCACAAGGGTATTTATTATATTTATATTTACTTTTATCTGAAATTAATTAAATAACTAAAATATTTTCCTTATTTTAATTGCAGTCTTTGAGCACTCCTGCGGGATAGTTGGACCGCTGAAGATAGATTGTTTTCCGCTGCTGTTCGATTAAACGACGACAAAATTGTGCGGCTAAAAAAAGTGCAGGCTCACGCTCAAGGGCAACTG
This sequence comes from Drosophila pectinifera, assembly GCA_008042775.1. Taxonomy (NCBI): domain Eukaryota; kingdom Metazoa; phylum Arthropoda; class Insecta; order Diptera; family Drosophilidae; genus Drosophila; species Drosophila pectinifera. The sequence continues at coordinate 36,620 of VNKC01003108.1, forward strand.
GAGCAGTTCGAGCAGCAGCAGCAGCCGCCACAGTTGCACCATCCATTGCAGCAGCAGCAGCAGCAGCAACAGTTGCAACAACTGCACCATCCTCATCATCAGCAGCAACATCACCAGCCTCAGCATCAGCAACATCAGCATCAGCATCAACATCACTATAATCCTTACAACAACAACAATTACAAAATGCATTTAACAACAACAGCCAGCAATTCAACGGCATCTAACGCCAACAACAACAATAACAACAACAACACAACCAACAACAACAACAATAACAACAACTCCAGCAGCAACAACAACAACAACACGAGCAACAACACCAATGGCACCAACAACAACAACTCGAGCAGCAGCAACAACAACAACAGCAATAACAACAACAACAGCACCGAACAAAATACACCACCAACACCCGCCCAACTGCTGAACGAGGCCTACACGAAGATGACCTCGGACATCCTGGCGGAAAGGACACTGGGCGACTTCCTCACCGAACATCCCGGCGAACTGATCCGCACCAGCAGCCCGCTCTTCGTCTGCACCGTCCTCCCGCCCCACTGGCGCTCCAACAAGACCCTCCCGGTGGCCTTCAAGGTGGTGTCCTTGGGCGACATCATGGACGGTACGATGGTCACCGTGCGGGCGGGCAACGATGAGAACTACTGTGCGGAGCTGCGCAACTGTACGGCGGTGATGAAGAACCAGGTGGCCAAGTTCAATGACCTGCGATTCGTCGGAAGGAGTGGCAGAGGTAAGACTCAAAGCCATTAATATATTGATCAATCTTCGGGTTTAATTAGATCAAAAACAATGTTAGATCGGAGATATATGAACTAACTTAAGTAGTTTATTAAAGACAAGGACTAAATCTTAAATTAAACATAATTAGAGCTCGCAGGTTGCAAAGAAAAAGGAAATCGAAAGAACCGCTCAATTTGCTTTGCGAGGGCAATTTTCACCCGCATTTTCTTCCACGCCTTGCCTGCAATGTACAAGCATTTTAATATCAAGTGCAAGCTATGCTCAAAGGAAAATTCACTGGACTTTCCTACATTAGAGGAACATTCAGGCATTGCGAGGGCAATTTTCGCCCGCTTTTTCTTCCACGCTTTGCCTGCAATGTACAAGCATTTTAAAATCAAGCGCAAGCTATGCTCAAAGAGAAAATCATTGGACTTTCCTATATTAGAGGAACATTCAGGCAACAGTTGAGGACCTTAGCATCCTCCCTTGATCCCTGCACTTGGCGCTGGGATACAAAAGTTGTTCGGCAAGTGGCGCCTCTTATTGGCCCTTGTTGCCACTTGACCTCTGGCCCACCCCGGCCTCTCCCCGTGCCCCTGAACTCTGCCCGCCCACGATTGCACTCGAAACAATTTGTTCAATTATCGCCCAAGTCAAGTTGAGTCCGCCGCCGCCGAGTGGCAAAAGTTTTCGCTGGCTCTCCTGCCTGGCCCTTTTCCGTATCGTTCAGGGTCCTTTTTGCACTGCTGTCATCTTTTTTTTTTGATATTTTTTTTTGTTTCTTTGTCGGTTCACTCGTCGTCCTTTGTCAGTTGTTGGTTTTTTGTGCTCGACAGGCTTTTGTATCCTTTTAACCGCTTGTTAAGCGCTGCACAAATTGTCAGCAGTTCATCAGCGGCAGGCATCGTCATCGTTTTCATTCACCGAATAGAAGCGGATTCCTCAGTTTTTGTCGCTTTTAGTGCTTCGTTTTTTGTGTTGTGAGGTTTTTTGTTGTCAGCATTTGTCTGTGCTTTGTCTTAAAGTGTTTAATAAACTGTCAGTTAGAGCGGAAGTGAACTTGAGTTACGGAGAGCGGGAGGAATCCACTTAATGGAAATAAATAAATGGAAATTATCCCTTGTGGGGGGAATTTTTAAGAGTTATGGGGAGTATATGGTGTTCTATGATATTTTTTAAAATATATATAAAATATATATTGAAATTTCTAACATATTAGGCTTTAAATATTAACTTGAGATCGGTGTATCACTATGTTTCTATCATTGAATTGTTTTTATTATCATTTTCATTTCATCATTTTCATATCATTTTTAATTGTTTTCTAGGCTAGACAGATATTTATTTGAAAATTTCCATTAGTATTTTGGTAAGGAATGCCTCGTTTTAATTGGAAAAACTAGAAAAAGTCCCGCCTTGCCGCCGTCAATCACACAACCCATAATTCAATCACCGCGGACTGAAGATGGGAGCTTGGCTCTTCCGGCTTCCCGCAAAAAAGGGGGAGCCAGGCCTGAGTCTAAGCCCAATTCCGCTGGTCATTTCGTCCTGGCCAAATTTGGGGCAGGCAGAGGGGGGGCTACGCATCCGCTGCGGTGGAACCGCAAAAACCAAAGCCTCGACCAGCCAAGGGGAGCGGTGCTGGTGGCGGGGTGGACATAAGCGGTTTTCCGTGAGGAAAAGCGGAAGGACGTAGACGTGTTCGTGTGTGTGTGTGTGTGTGTGTGTCTCTTGCCGAGGATTCATTCATTGTCATCATTCGGCCAATGCCAAATGGATGCGTGTGTTCCCGTCAGTCGTCCGATTTCCCCACCATTTCGTCGCATCTTCCTCCAACTCCCCGTGGTCCTTCGCTTTTCACATCAACGTTTTCCCGGCGACTTAATTGGGAATTTCCCATTCGTTTAGGCCACCAAAGGGAGGAGAAATGCAAGCCATAAATTCATTAACTTCACGAGGATCTCCTCTTAGGATCTATAAAGCACTAAGTAGTATAGTTAACCCCTTCGAATATGTTCACATATTTCCCTTTCAGGAAGTGTCCTTTTTCTTAACCAATCCCATTCCTTTGCCACCATTTTCCTGACTCACTGTCAAATTATGATAACTGTAATTTGCACAGTACTCTGTTTCCTGTTGCATGGCCCCAGTCCTGCGGAAAATCCCCCAATCAGTCCTCCACAATTACCAACATTTGGCAGTCAGGCCCAAAACGCTGGGAAAAACAAAGCCCTCAGCAAGGAAAGAAGGAAAAAAAAAACTTACCAAAGCAAACAAAAAAATTGAAAAGAACAGAAGGCAAGCCAAAAGCAAATTGTGCACAATTTGGCATGACTTCCCCTTCCTTGGTTTCCCCTCGGCAGGCGTGTCCTTTTCACAGGACAAGGTGTCAGTTGCTGGCAGAAAGCAGAAAGTTCCCTTTTTTCTTTGCCTTTTTAACGCCTCGACTTTTGCCAGGCATTTATCTTTGGAGCTGGGGGCAGGCAGGACTCTATTTTCGAGGGGTTGTGCTGTCTCTTGTCCCCAAGATTTTTCGGGGAATGTTTATCCTTGGGGGTGTTGAATGCCCCCAGAGAGAGGGGGGGGAATTTGCCGGAGTTGTTCTTGGCTCAGTTCATTTTGCGGCTGCTTTTGGCCGTATTAAATGGCTTGAGAATTGTGTAAATAAAAACCTCAAAGGGGATGGCCTCGATTAAGGGTAACCTTTTTCCTTGGTATTTTCACAATTCAAGGATTTATTGACATAAAGTGAGAGCAGCCACAGAGAGAGAACAAGAATACAATACTATATGTTTTTATTTGATAATTGAATTTAATTGCTAGGCAAAGTTATTGTATATTTAATAGTAGCCCAGGTTTCTTTGCTTACTTTAATTTAATATAAAGATAATTATAAAGAAATAAAGTGAGAGTAATAACAGACAGGGAAGAAGAAGGAATATTATGTTTTTATTTGATAATTGAATTTAATTACCAAGCAAAGCTGTTTAAATATTATAAGTTGTGTTATATTAAATGGAAGCCCAGAAGTTTCTTTACTTAATTTAATTTAGTAGAAATATAATTTAATAGAAATAAAGTGAGAGCAACCACAGAAAGAGAACAAGAAGGAATACAATATGTTTTTATTTGATAATTGAATTTAATTGCTAAGCAAAGCTGATTAAATGTTATAGGTTGTGTTATATTTAAGGGAAGCCCAGGAGTTTACTTGCTTCATTTTAATCAATTTAATAGAAATTGAATATTATATGATTTCATTTAATAATTGAATTTAATTGCTTAGACAAGCTGCTTAAATATTATAGGTTATGTTATATTTAAGGGAAGCCCAGTAGTTTCTTTGTTTAATTTAATTTAATAGAAATAGAATTTAATAGAACACTTGTACCAGGAGTTTTTGTTTAATTTAATCTAATAGAAATAGAACTTAATAGAACACTTGTACTTAAGAACTAAGATGTATTTTATTTTTTTAAATTTACTTTAGTGTATTTACTCTTAAAGAAATCCCTCCACTATCTTGATTCCTACTGTGTTATATTAAATGAAAGCTAAGGAGTTTCTTTGCTTAATTTAGTTTAATAGAAAGAGAATTTAATAGAATACTTGTACTTAAGAACTAAGAAGTATTTTATTTTTTAAAATTTACTTTAGTGTATTTACTCTTAAAGAAATCCTTCCACTATCTTGATGCCTACTCTCCTGTGTGCAGTTGTTGTTTAGTCGTAACAGGCGGAAACTGGCACCGACTTTAACCCCTTAAGCCCCGCATTAACCCCTCCTCGGTCCGGTCGCGGGCCCCATTACCACCGTCATCGTCATCGTCATCCGCTCGGCGGATGGATGCGTGGTGTGTGCGTGCATGTGCATGGCACTTTGCTAATTAAAAGTGTAGCCTAGCGCTGGGCCAAATAAATCGATGCCCGGGTAATTAAATTGCATGACACGGGGGCGTGGCACGGGAGGCAGGCAGGCCTGATGTACTGCCGGCCCATGCATTTGTTATTGTAATTAGACATCAGCAGCAGCGGCAGCAACAGCAGCAGCAGCAGCGGCAGCGGCAGCGAAACAAAATGGCGTCGGCGGTGGCAAATGCCACGTAAATCACTCATACGCCCCATGGGCGCAGTGCAGATTTAATGCAAGTTAGATGAGGGAATGGAATGGCAGTGGCCAGTAATGACCCGAGCGGTAGTAATTCCATTAAATTTTTCCATAAACGTCAGCTCAATGGGCCTTTAAAAATGCAGCACTTTCATATTTTCACCTACTGGGAATTACTTTAACTTTAAAAAAGAAAAACTACATTTAAAGTTGTAAAAAAATGGGTAATCATCAATTTTGCTTAGGCAGACTTGTGTTTTTCCGGTCCAAGTTTATTAAATTTAATTTGAAGTCCAGGTTACTATTTATTATAATGTTGCTACAACAAATTTCCTTTGTTTTTCCCAACTAAATATTTATTTATAACTGACATTTATTCTGCCAATCGAAGAAGTTCTCTTCCTCCATTCGAACCAAATAACCACTCAAGTCCTTAAGCCCCTTCTTAACTGCCCAGAGACACACATGGCAATCAATCATTGGAGCTTGTTTCCACCCTCAGGTAAACACAGGCAGGATATCAGCCAGCAAACAAAATAAACAAACAAAAAAAGATGAAAACCAAGGAAGCCGCAAAATGTTTTTATTTCGGTGTTGGGCCGACTTACTGGCTGGCTTTGCGGGCTTTCCCAGGGCTTAGTCGCTTTTGGCTTACAAGTGAAGTGAAACCAAACAAGAAAAAACAAACAAAAAATGCTCAAGTAGCGCCTTTACCTGCTAATCTAAGTGGCTTCAGATAAAGACGTTCAGTGATTTTGTTGTGTACTTAAATGGGCTAAATATAAGTTCATTTGCTGGAGGTATTTATATAATATTTAATTTAATTTAACAGCTGGGATAATAAGTATTTTCCAGATTAGAATTGATCTACTTTGACATCAAATAATAAACAATCCGATATACTAGTTAATATAAAAAATATATAATAAATAATTAGACATTAGTTTAATTATTTTATGTATATATTATTTATTATTTTATATATATATTCTATTTTAAAATATAAACCCCATCTAACCCTTTTTTGGGAACCAAGCGGGCTAAGAATAGCTGTTCCCCAAAGGTATTTCTGGAAAGTCAACAAAGCTTATTTATTATGGAGCCTTAATTTAGGTCCTGGCATTGTTATTCTCCGAGTTAACTCTACATTTACCCCAAAGCCGTAGCAAGTGCATTAGATATTTGATTGGGTCTCATGTTTCCGCTGCGTATCTTAAATTTTAATTGCACCTAATCCGTAAATTGTAATTCGTAAGCCAGGCCAACGATTATGTGACAAGTGTCTAACTGCGGGGTGGTGTGGCTGCTTGTCCTTGTTTTCTTGGTGATTTGCGAGGCAGCCGCAAGTATTGACAGATGTCCTTTTGTTTGTTCCTACGTCCTGTGTGTGTGTGTGTGTGTGTGCGTAGAGCCTGTCCCTGTCCTGTCCCTCCCGTGCGTGCGCGCGTGTGTATTTCATTACCCCCAAATTGATTTATGACGCCTGTGCAACGGTAAATGGTCGGGGATTTGCTGGCAAGGATTTCAGGTTATTTGTCAACAGGATTTGATTTTAAATGTCGCCACACCCCCACACACGGAAGTGTCTTGCTCCTCAAGTGTTGACATTTCCATTTGTCGCCGTTTCGGTAAGATTAAGATGAATGTTTTCCCCTCATCGGGCTGAGTGTGGGAAGTATCTGGGATTAGCAATCAATTGGGTCACAGGCTGAACTTTGAGTGTAATTTAATGGCGCCGAAAAGGTAGATCTTCCAGGCTTTTCAGTAAATATTTACTAATAATTTAGACATTCAAGGTTCCCCTAAAAATGGAGGAAGGCTACACTCATATCCTGACTGTATAAAAATGCAAAGAATTAATTATTTGGAAAGTTGACCTATCTTACAATTAGATCCTAGGTCTTAAATATTATTTAAGCTTAGCTTTAAGATTACTGAATATTTCTTGGGAATATACCCTCTCTCCAGACCCCATGATCCCCCCTTTAATGATCGATTATATAGTGCCTTATCTCAGCCCCTCAAAGTCCAACTTGCAAGGAGAAAATCCCCTGGAAAGTGGCAAAGAATTGCGCAACAATGAACTGCACTTGATGGCAATAAACAAAAAGTGTTTTCCCTCATCTTGGTTGCCACTCGAGACTTCATTTTTTACGCCGCCCTCGGCTAAGAGGGGGGAACATCAAGGAGGAAAATCAGGAGATATTGTGTGGGCCAAGTGGAGTGTGCCAGGAACATGTGTAAGCCGCTCCCCGTCTGAGTTGATATGTGAATAGACGCAGATATATATATATATATATATATTATTTCGTTGGGTTTGGGAACGTCGGCGGTTTATTTGTATGTGCCAAAATGATTTACGCTTTGTTTGTCAACTTAAAAAGCAAACCCCCCGCCCAGAGTCCTTAGTCGAGAGCACACATACGCCCCTTGGTACCACATCTCACATACGCCGCGTTGTCATAGACGAAATACACACAGGAAGGCGACGCGCGGCTTAAGGAGCCCGAAATGCTTTTAATTGAATCTCAGCAAAAAATGGCTAGAGCAACTTGCCCTGGCAACACTTGACAATGACAATGGCCCAAATGGGTAGGCGTGGCCAGCCAAACGGGGGGCGGGGCGGACTGAAACAAGTTAATTAAAAGAAAACTGCGGCGCAAACGAAATAAATCTTTTTGGGGGCATGAAAGAAGTCGCTGGGTGAAGCACATGTGAATGGCTTGGGGACACTGCAGACTAAATCTGTTTAAATTGTAATTAATTCTGTATTTCGAAGGGGTTCCCGGACCAGGTGAGGGCCTTGAATTTAAATGAGGTATTGTTGGACAAAAAAGAGACTTTCGATTTGACTAGGAAGTTCTAGGGAGCTCTGAGATTACAAGGATAATTACGTTTAAGTTAAGTTAAGGAAAGTGCTAAATATATTGCTGGTAGGAGGGATTTTTTCATAGAATCGGGTTAGTAAAACTTTAATAATATATCCGATCGATTAATGGCTAACAGGTTTTATTTCCACACAACCCAGCCATTATTGTTTAATGGCCAACACTTTTACGACGTGACAATACCCCAAAAACCCCAAAAAAACAAGTTTATTGGCTTGCATGACTGGCCGACATTAGGAATGGAAATGGAAATGAAAATGGATATGGAAAATCTCATAAATTTGTTTGTTGCTTTTTTCCAGGGAAGAGCTTCACGCTAACCATCACCGTGTCAACGAATCCACCGCACATAGCCACCTACAACAAGGCCATCAAGGTGACAGTCGATGGGCCACGCGAACCCCGCTCCAAGACAAGTAAGTAGAGCAGCCTGAGCCGGCAAGGGTCTCTCGTTTTCCGCTTCCCGTTTTCCCAATTTTCCCCCATTTTCCCCCCTTTCTGGGCATTTCATTTGCAGGACAATGCAAAACAATTTATTAGTTGCCAAATAGATAAATTGCTGTAGCAGCAGCAGGCATTCCTCATCCTTGGCTGGCCAAGAGATGCAGACACCGATAAAGGATCAGGACGAGTTGAAGTCCTGCCACTTGCCTAGAGATTTCATTATAGCTCAAAGAGGTTCTGTATTATTCCGGCAGGAGTGAACTCTTGAGCTTTTAAATTTAGGCTAGAAAATATCGACAAGTTTTCGATGAGTTTCTCCTTCTTGTAAACATTAAATTCTTTAAAATATATCTCTTAAGACATGAAAAAGTAAGTCTAGATATATGTAAAAATTATATTTATATTTGAAATTACATTCTGTATAGAAGCAAATAAAATATATCTCTTAAGACATGAAAAAGTAGGTCTAGATATATGTAAAAATTATATTTATATTTGAAATTAGATTCTATATAGAAGGCTTTCTCACAGCACATCTCTAGAACTGACAAATCGAGAATATTCTTGAAATATTATCAAGTTATCGACAAGTTTATCGATGAGCTTCTCCTTCTTGTAAACCCATAAAATCAGTAAACATTAAATTCTTTCAAATATATCTCTTAAGACATGAAAAAGTAGGTCTAGATATATATAAAAATTATATATATATTTGAAAATACATTCCATATAAAAGGCACATCTCTAGAACTGACAAATCGAGAATATTCTTGAAATATTACAAGTCCCACTCTCCTGCCTCCGCTCCGGCTTAATTCCTTGCTCGAGATTCTGCTGATGTAGCAAGGACATTTGCCTGCTAATACTGCACTTCATTTCACTTCGGAATCCCGAATTTCTTGAAGGAATATTCATTAGACAGCTCTATCGCACACACACACACACACACTTTGACTCTGCCCCCCCCTTACCATGCATATTTATAAGGATGCAAATATTTCACTTTGCATATGTTCAGGCTGCCCCTTCAGGGGGGAGGGGCCTCGGTCCGAAAGTTTTGCTGGTCTGTGTAATCTGGTTTCGGTCCGAGAGCAGAGAGTGGAGAATAGCGAATAGAGGCTAGAGAGTGGAGAGTGAAGAGTGGAGAGTGGAGAGTGGAGAACGGAGAGCAGCAAATGCAAATCCATGAAATGATTTATATGTCCAGAGTGCCAGACAGAGCGGGACAACGGCATGGTGTGGCCAGGAGAAAGAGACGGCAGCACACATGCCTTGGCCGGGGCTTTAAGCTGCAGACAAAAGGTTATTATTTTATAATGAATACAATCTGGTAGATAACTGCAGGGCCAGGCCAAGAGTTGGGGCTACAATTTAGCCCAAAACTGTCGCCAGTTGGGTAAAGTAAAGTAAAGTTTTTTGGGCCATTGTCACTTCACTTTCACATACACACAAAGTCCATTGTCAATAGTTCGACATGGGGCCTGGGAAAGTGGGGAAAATGCGGGAAACTCGAGCTCAGGGCAATGGGAAATGGAAAACGGGAAACGAGTCCTTCCTTACATCTTAAGTGAATCGAAAGCAACCGAATTTCATTCATCAACTTGCTTGGCATTTAAGTTTCTCACACAGACACAAGTAAACCCACAGCGCAGTCACTTAAACATCCACACAAACACATACACAGTTCAGTGGTTGTTCGCATTTCTGCAACTTTTTTGGTAAACAAATTGCGCAAAATATATGAAGCTGGAGTATTTAAATGTATTATTATAGAGTCCTTTAAGCCCTGGGCATATTAAATAAATTTAGTATTCAATACAGTAAGTTTTTAAAACAAATAATATTGATTTTTAGTTATTTAAATAGTTTATTTAAAGTAAAGTTGAACAAATATAGAAATAAAATCATTTTTACAGAGCTAACATAACATTTTAAATTTTTTGTAAAGTAATTTGTTGTATAAAATATTAACAAAGTTAATAAAAACAATTTCTGGAAACTGATTCCTATTTTAAATCTTCTTGGACTATCTTTAAAATACGAAACAAACTATATTTATTCACAGAAATTGAACCGCAACTAATAAATACTATTAGTAGATTTAATTAATTAAATAAAAAGCCAAAGCGTATATATTTTTTATCATATAAATCAATTTCCTAACCATTTAAGCTTGCAACTTGAACAGCATTTTAAGCTCAGCTTTTCACACTTGCACCCCAGAATACACTGCACACAAAAGTTGAAGGCGAGCAACCACTGGGCCAACGCAAGAAACCATCTAGTTAAGGACAGAAAATTAAAACTGAAAAAAACTTAGTGTTATCCCTTTTAGGACAGCAGCAGCAGTTCCACTTTGCGTTTGGCCAGAGACCGTTCCACTTCTCCACGGACCCCCTGTCCGGCTTCCGGATGCCGCCCATTGGCAACTGTCAGAGTGAGTAACCCATATCCCACATCCACTATATCCTTAAATATATACTGCAAGCAGTCTTATCCGATTTCCCTAAGTTTTTCTTCACTGAATTTTGGTTTTTTATGTGTTTTTTGTGCCTCCTTGAGTGTTTAGTAGATTAAAATGCAGCAACCGCAGAGCAACAAAAGTAAAAGTAAAAATGAACTATGGGGAGCCTGGGCTCTCGATATCGGACATGTGGAGCTCCCACAAATTCAACCACACAAAATCACACAAAAAAGCGATTAGGCAGCCAAGCCATTCAAACACGATCAGATATTAAGGCCAGCAATAGGAAAATACAATTTATTTATTTTTATTTTAAGAGATGGCAGCTAATCAAAAATGTATTCAGAACATATTAGAGGATAATGTACTCTTTGAGTCTGAGACAAATATTTCAACTAAAGACTCAGAAATTAGCTAAATAATTATTTATCCTTTATAAAACTCACTACAAAATCACTTAGGCTTAAAAATCACAAGGTATAAATCCATTTTACTTAAGAGACTGTCAAAGACTTTGCTGTTTTATTTGTTAGTTAACTTTCCATTTTATAAACCTTACAAGTTATTACTTTTCACAATTTAAATTTAAATAAAATATACTGAAACTAATTAGAATAATAATACCTCTATTCCGCTTGGAGTTTTCTAAAATATAATTAACATTATAGTTATTACTTTCTCACAGTTTAAATTTATATAAAATATGCTGAAACTATTTAGAATATTAGTATCCCCTCTTCCGCTTGCAGTTTTCTAAAAAATAATTAATATTATAGCCCCTGTTCTCGATAAGTACCGAGTATAAAAATGACTATTTATTTATTTTTTCTTTCTGCATTGTTGTCGTTGGGCAACCATTTGAATGTGGTAAAGTTGCGGGTCACCTTTGGCCATATATGTATATGTTGGCTTTTTTTCGCAGCTAAGTGGGCTCGGTGTTATGGCTGTTAAACTGTTGGCCACTTTATTTAACCAAAGTTTACTATACAAACAAATAAACGTTGGTCAAACACAATCACACGCCGAGTGGGAAAGCTGGAGCTGGCGAGTGGGTAAAAAAGTCGAGGCCTAAAAAAAGGCGTTCGCATAAATCAGAGCAACGCAAACAAATTATGATTTAAATGAAAAGCTACACAACATTTTTATGCGGCAGTCGAATGAATTTAATGCATTTAACCAAGCGAATATAAACAAATTCGACAGCTCGAACGCTAAGCATGAAAAATGCCATTTATTATGGAAAGCAGTGGAGGTTTGAGGTGCTCAACAAAAACCAAAAGAATACACTAATTAATGCGGCAGTTAATTATTTTATTTCATTTTTAAATGTATCGAATTTGTAGTTATTGCAGAGTTATTTTATTTCATTTTTAAATGTAACGAATTTGTAGATATTTCAGGACAAAGATTGTTCTAATAAGTTTTAGAGATGTAAGGGATACTAATCAGAATGTGAGGGATTAGTCACTCATAACTCCTTTAATATCCCTTTAGGTTAATTATAAAATATCTCTACTAATTTTAAATTTTGTAATGATACCCTTCTTTGAATAATTTCCCTGTGTTGTTTTTATTTAAATTATTATACTTATTTTTATTCCCGATTTTCACAAGAGTACCTGCTTCTCTATTTCATATAATAACAACTCTCTCGCTCCATAATTTCCAGCCACCTTTATAGCTGGAATATTTATAACAAAATCAATAATTAATATTGTGGGAGACCAATTTTTTTTTTTGCCTGGCTGTTTTTATGCCTATGCGTGCGTAGGTGAAATAAATTTAATTGTACATTTTAAAATGCATTTATATTAAATTTGGTGTTCAATTTAAATTGACAATTAATTGCATTACAACAAGAGCAACAAAGGCTACAAAAGCCGGACTAGACACTGACCAACCCCTTTCCGAATAAACTAGCTGCCGCAGGCACAAAAAAATATTGTGATTTTCTCTTTAGAGCTTGATGCTATTAAAAAAGCCGAGAATAATAAAATTAGCATATTAACGATATTAAAGTGGGAAAGCAAAAAGAAACAAAAGACGAGAATACTTGCAAACCCACTTTAAAGAAGCCTTTAATGGCCAAAATAATTTTGTTGAGCTGACTTACTGACCCAGCTAACTCAGGAAATTAAAGTTAATACATTTACCACCTCTCGGCAATTATTTTTCGCGGCCAGTTGTCCAGTTGTCCAGTGCTACTTGTGACCACTTATCTTTCATTACCGCCGTTGACCAAAACGATTCCGGTGAACTTACAAAATAAATGCAAACAATATTCTCGCCATAAATATAAAATGCAACTCAATCAATGCGCAAATTGCCTGCCAATTTGTGAGCTGGCCCAAACCCCCTTTTCGCCTTTTTAACCCCATACTGCCGGAATCGGGCACTGTCAATATTTTACCGTCTAGCCCGGTGCACAAATCAAAATGCAAATTGCGAGATTTACAGGACTCTGACATTGTGCCGAGCCAAAAGGACATTACATAGCACACCAATATCATATATATATATAGAGGGATATATAGGGAGGGTGTGGATGTGTGCGGGACACACAAGTAAATAACGATTACTGAAAGCGTCTGTTGATACTGATTACCCATAAATTAATTGTAAATATGCAAAAAGCAAAATATTCTGAATTATTTATTAACAAATTTTATTGACAGTCGCTGCTTGACTTAATTACTGGCATATATTTTATTAATTTCGCAAAAAAAAACGACATCAACCGAATCGAAATACACGCGAAACCCAACCGGAAAGTGAAGAGCAAGGGCTTTACATTTTTAAGGGAATTAGTGGATTTTTATGGTTGATCGAAATATTGGATTAAGTGTTTATGCAAGAGTACAAATCTGTTGAGCAGAAAATATGCAAAAGTTAAGCGGAGGTTTGAGTATTAATTTATTTAATTAGTTTGATTAAACGGGGCTTCTTGTGTTTTATTTTAAACGTAAAGGGATTGGGTTAGGGGGATGTAATTATTTAAGCGTAAGACCTTAACTGAGGTGTATGTATTTTAATATTAAAGTATGGAAAACATGGAGAGAAGTTCCACAGATAAATGCGAAATAGTTTATAAATATTAAAGAAGCTATTATATATATTTATAATATTATCCAAAATATCAGAGGGTTTTCATTAAATGTATTTTTAAATTCGGTTTGATATAGTGATGGAAAATATCCTTAAATTAAATTTAAACATTTAAAGCTTATAATAATTCATATTCTATGATTTATAATTTTTTATAAATATTAAAGAACCTATTATATGTATACATAATATTATCCAAAATATTAGAGAGTTTTCATTAAATGTATTTTTAAATTCGATTTGAAAAATATCCCTAAAATTTAAATTTAAACATTTAAAGCTTATAATATTTGATATATTATGAATTATTTTTATTATTATTATTATTATTATTATTATTATTATTATTATAAATCAGCATCAACCATTCACTGAATTATTGATCTTGCATTGGAAACACTTAATATATTTTATTTTTGATACAAATTTGATCGAGTTTCAGAGTTAAATAAATTTATCTTTGCCTAAAATATATATCAAAGTATACAATATGTTTTAGTTCAAAATTTCCCTTAAGAAATATATATTATTTCAAACAAAGAACTGTCGAAAATATCCTTAATGAGTGGCTATTTACAGTATAATGTATTTATTCCAAAATTATATTTTCTGGACGGAGGGATACAACCGTCTAGATAATTTTCCCGGTCTGGCATCAGTGGGGGGTTTTTTTTATCGAGCTCCTTCCCCTCTTTGGAAGCCCCAAAAATGTTCTCTGTCCGGCATTTTTGTTAATAATTCAGGGCCCGAAAAATATGCGCAAATAAAGTCAATCACTGTGACAACAAACAAGCGGACTAACCGCTCTCGCACACCGGCCCCACGCCAGATAATGATGGACACCGCCGTGTGGAGCTGGGCCACGGTCCACAGCCCACATCCCGCAGAGAAAATTGTACACAAAAAGCCACGTAATTAATGGAGGTAGAAACATTTAAGCCAATAGCATTAATAAAGCCACCACAAAATCAATATCCGGCTACGAAAATGCGCCCGTCGCCTATAAAAACTAATTAATAATTTCCGAATGGGCTATTAATTAAGCCTAATTATCTGTGCATGGGTCCCGGCGACCCGCAAAATGTTGACTCTTCCACTCCACGTCGTCCGCCACTGCGGCGTCCCTCGGAAAATCCCCGTTTTGTATCCTGGTTGAGCCGGCTACTGTTTTGGACCCGCCGACTGCCCGAAAAATCGCGAATATTGCCAGCCGACTTTTGGCAGGACTTTGGTCCGTTCATTCCATTGATTTGTTTGTGATTTTTTTTTTTTCTGCACTTCCTGCCTCCCCAAAATAGCGGAAAAGGTCCCGCATAATGAGCGGAGATATATAGCGAGGAAAAGCCGGAAAATGGCGCTGGTTAAAATGTGTGAAGGGGAGATAGGCTCTAATTAGCGGCCCGTATGAGCCATAAATTTGGGCCTATAACCGCCACAACTGGCTGAAGGATTTCTTATATGTTATCTTGCCATTTTATTACCCATTTATAACTGGTATATATATCTGTGTTTTTTTTTAAGAAAATATTAAATTTTTATTATATTTATTTGTACTTTGGAAACCTTGAAATATAAATTTTTCTAGGGGTTTCTCCCTCCATTTTGAGAGTGTTTCCTTTAAAGTATTTGTTTTCTTTACTAATAGTATTTATTTCCTAGTATTTTATATGTTTTCTTGCCATTTTATTACCCATTTATAACTGGTATTATTTCTGTGTTTTCTTAATTTTTAATTTTAATTTTTATTATATTTATTTGTACTTTGGAAACATTGAAATATGAATTTTTCTTATTACCCATTTATAACTGGTATTTATTTTTGTGTTTTCTTAAGAAAATATTACAGTTTTATTATATTTATTTGTACTTTGGAAACCTTGAAATATAAATGTTCTTTAGGTTTTCATGCTCCATTTTGAGAGTGTTTTCTTTAAAGTATTTGTTTTCTTTACTAATAGTATTTATTTCCTAGTATTTTATATGTTATCTTGCTATTTAATAACCATTTATAACTGGTATTTATTTCTGTGTTTTCTTAATTTTTAATTTTAACTTTTATTATATTTATTTGTACTTTGGAAACATTAAAATATAAATTTTCCCAGGGGTTTCTCACTCCATTTTGGGAGAGTTTCCTTTAAAGTATTTGGTTCCTTTACTAATAGTATTTATTTCCTACTATTTAGATATTTTCTTGTATTTTTAATGAATTTATTTATAACTAATTGCCTGAATTGTTCCCTGTTTTTATTATTAGGTGCCAGCAATACGCACTGGGGCTATGGATCGGCGGCATCCGCCTATTCGCCGTACTTGGCCAGCAGCGGCCTCTCGTCCTGCACCACGCCCACTTCCGCCCAGTTCAACAACCCGGCCCTGGGCTTCACCTGCTCCTCCAACGATCAGAGCAACAACCAGGACTTTGGAGGGGCCACCAATCGGGACTGTGTGCCAAGTAAGTAATCCTTACATTTTTGGAACCATGTCCTGCGATCGATCCCCTCATTAACCTCCTTGTTCCCCCATTTTCCCCCCTCTTTTTTTGCAGTGCTGCCCGACTCGACGGCCAGCGATCTGGATCAGCACCTGAGCAGCCTGGTCGGCTCCACCAGCGGCCAGATGACGCACCACAGCCTGCTGGGCGCCACGGGCCAGACCTCCATCTCCTCGACGGTCAACGGGGCGAGCAGCGCGGGCGCTGGCGGTGCCGCCGCCGGCGGCGGTGGCGGAAATGGCGCCAGCGGCGGTGGCAGCGGCGGCGGTGCCGGAAACTCCATACTAGTACCGCGATATCACACCAATGCGAGCAACGAATACAATGTCCACTCCAGCCAGAACGGACCGCGCAGCCTCAGCGACAGCTCCCAGGCGGAGTCGCCGGTGCAGGAGGACCTCCTCTCCACCAACACCCCCAATCTGGGCAGCACTGCGGCGGCCAATGGCGGGGCGGCGAACGCCGGCGGCGGCTCAGCAGCGGCTGCAGCGGCAGCGGCCGTCACCGGCTCCTCGGTGGGCGGCGTCGGTAATCCCGCCATGCTGGGCTCCAATCAGAATTTTCCTGGCATCGTGAACCAGGCCCAGCATGCCTCGGCCTCCGCCTATGGCGGCGGGGCCGGTGTGGGCGTCGGCGTCGGGGTGGGTGTGGGCGGCGGGCATGGCAGTGCAGCGGCCGCCGCCGCCGGATGCAATGGGTCACTGTACCCCGTGCTCCCCGCCAGCCTGCTCTACTCGCAGCTGTACACGGCGGCCAATCAGTCGGCGCACGGCTTCCACTCGCACACGCTGCCCGGCCACGCCTCCCACTCGCCCAACTCCTCGGTGCACGGGGAGCTGCAGAGCGTGATGGATCACATCAGCAACGTGGGCGTCCGTCAGCAGCACAACATCATGGCCGGCGGGGGGGTGACCCACCCGGGGGATCTCACGCTGATCGGGAATTGTGGGGCGTCCGTGAGGAACATCGAGGACGGGAACAGCAACCGGCAGGTGGCCGCCCTGGCCGCCCATCGGGGACACCACAATCCCACCGACAACGGGGGCAGCGTGTGGCGGCCCTATTGAGGTCAGGTGCTGTGGTGCGGCTCGGCGGTTCTATAGTGCGAGGGGGTCGGGCCGCAGCACGAGGGGCAAGAGGGCGTGGCAGGGGTGGGGCTGAACGGGGGCATAAACGGCTGCTTTGGCGGCTTCTGATCTGTGTATATATAAATCATGGTTAGGGGGCTCCTTTTGGGGGTCTCAAAGAACTGGCATTTCTTCCAATTTTTCTAGAAGAATTCTTCCAAGATTTTAACTTATTTTTAACTGTTTAAATGGTGCACAGAAGTCTGCACTTATTTTGGATTCTTCTTAATTTATTTTATAAAGATATTTAATGACTTTAAGCTATGGTTTAAAAATCTGAAATAAATGAAATATATAAAGCCAGAGTCTCCCCAAAATGAGCCCCTTGGAGGGAGTATTATTGTATATACATATGGGTGTCATAGAAACCTCTAGGGATTTGGAAAAGCTTAGTGTCTAACATGAATAGATCATAGAAATATATACTCTGCAGTCTAATGGAAATGTGTGTAGCTTGTATATAGTGTTAGCAGATATCAAATATTTCTTTAAAAATCTATGAGCAACTAAAACAAAGTTTTTTAATCCCTAGAGAACTGTGTAACACCCTCCAAAATATATATATATATTTTTTTTTTTGTTTTTTTTTCCAGATACTTAAACACCTATAAAAATAATACAAAATGATACACTTTTAGTAGAATTTGTTGGAGTTCTCACAGCTCTAAGTATCATATAGTCAAAATAAAAAAATACATAGGAGATAAGCAAAAATAATTAGCAAATTTTGAGAGCAGAGATATAGGTTTGTGGATTCCTAAAGGACACAGACGCGAAAGGATTTAGGACACTAGGTTTGTGGCCCAGTTTTTTTCAAATTTTTTCCAGGCCCGCGGTAAGCCCGAGCCATAAAACTAGTCATAGTAGCGATAAGTCAACTAAGCAAACATTAAATACCAGATACCAGCACATTTTCAAGAAATTATAGTACTTAGCCACTTTGAACTAGTCGTAAACATTGTGAAGCCAAAGCCAAGTTGATTTTTGTGATTTTTGTTTCCTGTTTTCTGTAAGATACGAGGAGGGTTCGGGTGTGGGTATGGGTGTGGGTGTGGGGGTACTGGGTATTATAGGGTATCTAGGGGCGGGGTGATTAATTAGAGCCGATGTATGTCTGAGTTCCTAAGCCGTAATCCACGTTCGTGAATTTGTTTACTGTTCATTTCATGTGCTTTCTGCGATTTGCGTGTACTTTAAATGTGTATAAACATGTGCAATCTAAGCTATAACCTAAAACCAAATATATAAATATTAATAAGCTCCTAACGAGATATCTGTACACTAAATGGTTAACCGCACACACCAGCAACCACAATATATGACACTTGAAAACTTAAATTGTAATTATTTTTTTTGTTAGCTCGTAAGTGGTAAAAAAAAAAACAACAAAAAAGCAAAACAAAAAGATAGCAAACAGCAATTTAAATTCCACACACGGAGAGGAGCCTAACTTCCTGTTCAGAAGTGGGGAAAATATGCAAAAATTATACTATGCAAATCGGTAAATAGGCTTAAGCAATCGGTTAGAAATGTCCAAAAAATAGCACATTCTTTAAATATATATATAAATAAACACACTAACTAACTGAATCGAAGTGAAAATCGTATTTGATGTATACCACAAGAAACGGCAACGCAAAGTAAATACCGAAACTATGTGTATAATTTAGCCAAGATCCCCGCATATACGAATATAAATATATATATAAAAATAAACCAGAGGAGCAGTTCTTTGTAATGAAAAATAAATAACTAACTAAAGCGGAATGGAAACCAACAAGAAGATCTAAATGAAACTTAAATTCAACAATTATATTAAATAAAATTATGAAAATTAATAACATTATATAAACTGGCTTGGCTTATTGCTTTGGGAAGTATCAGGTATTATTATAAGTAAGTATTTGCCAAATATATTCAGGTAATTATTTAACTTGATTAATAACAAATAAAGCAAGAGTATTAAATATAACAATTTAATTAAAGCAGTAGAAAATTGTTTCACCAATAGTTTATTTATTTATATATTCTTATAAATATTTAAAATTATTTTTATTATGTGCTATCGATGTACACAAATACGTGACATTAAATAAAAGTTTGAGACTCAAAGAAAATAATAAGAAAGCATAAATTAGTTATTTATTACAAACAGAAATTAAATGAAATATGTTTTGAACTTTATTGAAAATGAATACATCTCTAAATTATTGAGATAAAGGATATATAAATGTTTTGTGACCAGCATTTATTCCCTTATATTTTTTATATATCTTTTATTTTCTCTTTAGAACTTTTACGACTCCATCGGGTGCCATTGGCAGGACGAAACTTATGGCTCTTTCAGGATATTTCCTTTCCCTTCTCTTTCTAATGCCATCTCAGTGTGGTTTTTGGATTTGGCGGGCAGCGTAATTTTCTGCTCAATTTATTTCACATTGTGGCATCCAATTAAGCTGCAAACCAGCAGCCGAGCGCGGCAATCCAACCAGAACTGGCAGAAACCGGGCAGTCCGGCTGAAACTCACCTGGCCTTACACTGGGAGAAAGAAAGAAAAGTACAACTAAACAGGAAAACCAAGAAAACAAGATAAGTATTAGTATCTTTCAAATATAAGTGAAAAGAAAAATAAACTCAAGGGAATAATAATATTAAATAATAAATAAATAATTTAACTACTTGTCTCTTGAAAATAATTGGATAATTTCAAAAATATCCTATCAAGAATTAGCCTTGATTTCTCTCTCTGTCCACATATATGGCCATAAAAATACGGTCAACTACAAGATGAGACTGCTCGGGTCTCGGGGGCGTTGGGCGGTAGGTGGAAAAGCTGGAAAAGGCGGAAAAGTGGAAAATCCAAAGCATCGGGACGCGAAGCGTAACAAATGAGTGGAGCACAAACACGTAGAGGAAGCGGAATAACCGCAAAAAGGTAGCCAACCGGGGGTTAAAGGACCCAGGATTAAGCAGCAGATAAATAAGAGATCGATATCAGGACTAGAAGGTAGGGGAAAAAAAAGGGAACTCTGTCGGGCAAAAAACTTTTTAATTATTTCCATGCCGAAGATGTTTCGCATAACAAATTAGCTACCCGGCAAGTATGCAGTCGAGTGTGTGAGTGTAAGTAATTAAAAATTCTACCCATTACTTGCGATGCTTGGTAAAATTTCAAACAGACGCCAAGACACGCACAGAGAGGCTCACACGAGCCATTTGCCAAGGCACTGGACAAAACGAGTCTAATTAAATTAAATTAATAATCTAGTAATAAGTAATAAGGCTTAAAAAGTTGGCTAAAAGTATACAAGAAAGTGGTACCCAATTCAGTTTAAATGGGGTTTTTTTAGAGGCTTTTTTAGACCTTTTGTAGGAGTAGGTTTATAGGCCTTTCTAAGGGCTTTTAAGTCCGCCTATAATTTCATAAAATTCTTAAGGATAGCCTTTAAATGAAATAAATATAACATATAAATTTAATTAAATTAAAAATTGACAAATTTAAATTCTTTAGGAAGGTTCTTAAGGGAAATAAATATAAAATATAAATTAAATTATATAAATATATTACTTCAACTAAATGCTGATAAGTTATAGTCCTGTTTAATGCCCTCCTCCTCCTACCTACCTCCGATAATTTCATAAATTAAGGAACTTACAAATTAAAAATTGAAGACCAAATTCTTTGGGATGTTTTTAAAGCAAATAAATATAAAATAAAAATTAAATTATATAAATAAATTACTTCAACTAATAGCTGATAAGTTGTAGTCCTGTTTAATGTCTCCTCCTCTTCCCTTAGGCCCAGACTTTTCGCCCAGTGTAGGTAAGCGCTGGAGGAAACCACTTGAGACGCTGATTTAGCCTCTCAACGGGCATTCTTTCGTCCCGACCCACCCCGCGGAAGTGGCAGCTTCCAGCCGTCGGACTCGCTGCCCCCTTCCACTGGGAGCGTGCACCGCCTCGCATATTAACACGTTTCATATGGGGCAAATCCCCTGGCGACCATCAGCAATGGGTTAAGGGGCGGAACGGACCCCACTCGAGATGAGCCAAGACGATGCGTTGAGTGGAAGTCGAGTGTTGAGTGTTGAGTGGAGTGGCACATGGAGTGGAGTGCCTTGGAGTGGAGTCCTCGCAGGCTCCCAGGCTTCATTTGTTGCATGTTCATGTTGCCGCTGTGTCTTACAAACAGAAATTAATTTCTCTTATTAGCCATTTGTCGGCGCCGTGTCTTCGCGAGGCCTTAATTAAGGTGATAAACAAGCAAACCGAATTAGACGGCTCACACTGGGCCGTGATGGAGTCCTCATAAAAGTTAAAAAGTGTCGAGGGATATGCAGAGAGAGGGTAGCTCAAGAAGTTGGCTTGGGGATTGTAACAGAAAATCGCAACTAACATGGGGAGTCATCTACAAACACTACTTATTTGCTTAATTTGAATAGTGCATTTTTTAAATATTTTCTGTCTAAGTTCATTTAAATTTTTAGCACTCAAAATAGTGTTTGTAAAGTTGTCTTAAATTTAATTTAAGATCAGTGAAAGCCACCCTTGTTGTTTTAAAAATATTTTCTGTCTAAGTTCATTTAATTTTTTGGCACTCAGAATAGTGTTTGTAAAGTTGTCTTTAATTTAATTTAAGATCACTGAAGTTAATTTAAATATTTAGCACTCAGAATAGTGTTTGTAAAGTTGTCTTAAATTTAATTTAAGATCAGTGAAAGCCACCCTCGGTTTTAAAAATATTTTCTGTCTAAGTTCATTTAAATATTTAGCACTCAGAATAGTGTTTGTAAAGTTGTCTTAAATTTAATTTAAGATCACTGAAGTTAATTTAAATATTTAGCACTCAGAATAGTGTTTGTAAAGTTGTCTTAAATTTAATTTAAGATCACTGAAGTTAATTTAAATATTTGACACTCAGAATAGTATTTGTAAAATTGTCTTAAATTTAATTTAAGATCAGTGAAAGCCACCCTCGGTTTTAAAAATATTTTCTGTCTAAGTTCATTTAAATATTTAGCACTCAGAATAGTGTTTGTAAAGTTGTCTTAAATTTAATTTAAGATCACTGAAACCCTCGGTTTTAAAAATATTTTCTGTCTAAGTTCATTTAAATATTTAGCACTCAGAATAGTGTTTGTAAAGTTGTCTTAAATTTAATTTAAGATAGCTGAAAGCCACCCTAGTTGTTTATATATTATTATTAAATTATTATATTTTCTGGCTAAGTTCACTTAATTTTTTAACACTCAGAATAGTGTTTGTAAAGTTGTCTTAAATTTAATTTAAGATAGCTGAAAGCCACCCTCGCTGGGCCCACTCATAATGGAAATAATCTTTTGAGCTCGCTTCATTTGCTTCGCATGTAAGAGCCGAAACTTTCACCCTTTCTCTTTTCCCACTCCGCCGACCCCCTTTCTCCATTCCAATTCTCAATTATGCATGAGTGTGTGTTGGCACATGGGTGTATATTTGATTACGATGCCAATTAGAGAGTGAAAGGTGGCCCCTTGTCCTTCAGCCGGAAGGAAGTCGGCCTAATTAGTCAGAGTTTCCTGCGAGAAACTTTCCAATTATGAAATTTTGTAATATTTTTTTTTAAACCTAAAAGCTAAAGTTGAGGTTGAGGCCATTGGCTGGCATTATCCTGGACTGACCATTAAAATAATGCAGTGATTTCTGAGGTCAGCAGAGAATTATGCAGATATCTGGGAGCCCCTAAAACTCCTTTGAAAATCTGTTGCTCTTACTCGTGCAAATATTTAAGGGCTGCTACATTTTTGCACCTTTTGCACACGGAAAAGCGGAAGGTATGAAAACATTCTTCGTTGCGGTTTTCCCATTGTTTTCTGTATTTTTTTGTTTTTTTTTTGTTCGCTTTTATTGTTGCTGCCGGCTTGCTTTTGTTTTGTTTGTTTCGACATTTTCCGCTTTTCCGCTGGCGTTGCACATTTTTGGCATTCGCGCTTTGACAGGGCAAAAGCTCGAACACCTATGCCCCCCGCTCCTCCGCATTATATTTGTCTGAATTTCCCATCCAATTTGCTTTTATTTTCCGCCTCCCCGTCCCGCTGCCCACTTCGTTTGCTGCATTGGGTTTCTGGTCAGTGGAAGCGGAATGCATTTCCTCGGAGCTCCACAGCTCCCAGCTCGAAGTTCGGCGGGGTTTGGCGGGGGTCAAAAGGTCAGGGCAGGTGCTTTAGGCTATTTACCTACTTGAGATTTTTTTGGATTTCTAATAATGCATAAGTTAATATTATTTAAGAGTATTCTCTCCCAAGTTATTTGAAATACTAACCTATCCCCTCAAGAACTCAGCTTCGCAGTGCAAATTACGTGGCCACGAATCTATTTTCCGCAATCGCAGCTCGCCAACCGCCTTACATATGTGCCCGTGTGGATAGGGGATAGTGGATCTGCGGCCAGGCCGGTATATAATAGATATATAAATCTGGCCGCAATCAACTGGCTCCCGAAGCCGTGTATCATCTCCGCCAGACTCCTGCCCGAGGAGCCACATCACATTACCAGTAGCGGGGGACAATCATCTGCCGCATTTTGTGTCATTGCCATGGGGGATGAGGGTGAGGGATAAGGATGGCCAAGTGCACAGAGAAAAATTTACAGACCCTGGGAGAATATGAGAAAAAAATATTCTAAATAATGAACTAAGAAATTATATAAAATAAATAATTATAATAATAATAGTAATAGGAAAACTATTCCGACAATAAGCCTATTTTTCCATTTATGAGAACCTCTTTGCCAATTGATGATAAAAGTATATGTCTGCAAGGTCCCTAAATTCATTTAAAGTTAATGATATTTAAAAAGACTTTTCTTCTAAAATTTGATAAATATGATGATTATTTTTATATGTAATATATATATATATTATATTATATATTATCCTCTTTGCCTACTGATGATAAATGTATATGTCTACAAACTCCCTAAATTCATCTAAAGGTAATGATATTTAAGAAATCTCTTATTATATTATATATATATATTTATATATAATACTTACATCTATTATATATATTCTATTATTTTCTATTATATTTATGCCTAATTTTGGGACAACATTTTTCTAAGCATAGAATTGTTAAGCATTCTTTTTAGTTACAATTTTCTTGTATTGTTGGGACTGTTTGTTTTCTTCTAAATTAAAAAGTGTACTTAAATATTTCCACTACTTTGTAGGCTCCATCCACTTCTTTTTGAATATACATTTTAATCAATAATTATTATTTAATACTAATTATAAAATATTTATTTAACTTCGAAATATTAATGTGATTATTACAGCTTACCTTTCGGCAGTCATTTAAGGGACTTTAAGTTACCTGTGAAGTCTGCGCATATCTCAAGTAATACCATCAATTATAAAATAATATTAATAACACAGCTTGTTTTTCAGTTATTTACCTCTAAATATTTTTTAAGAAATTATTTAGTATTTTTTCTCGCCGTGTGACAGGCCGGACAACGTCGGACGGCGGTTTAAAACTGTCAGGCAAATCAAACTCAAACTGAACTCTTAACGATTCAAGCACGTATTCAATATGGTTTGTTATGGGTAATGCCGAAGCCCCCAAAAATGAAAGGGGGCGTGGGCGGGAGTGGGGGCGTGGCAGGACTACATTTCGAGTTTGGTTTTTGGTTGGGTTTTTGTGTGTCGGAGACACAGAGAGAGCGCACGGTACGCTATGGCACGGTACTGTTCGAAATGCCGAATATTGATTTGAATCAATTAATTCGTGCGGTTGTCGCTGGAATTACTCCCTCGAATCTAATTAATTTTAATGCACGACTACACGCACGCGGGGGAAAGAGACGGCTGGCAGACAGAGACAGGGACAGAGAGAGGGAGCGGGAGGGAGCGAGACGAACAGGAGGCGACACTTTGGCAACATTTTAGGCGCAAAAGCTGGAATATTTATATTGAAGTCGAATTATGCAATTTGCTACTAAATTGATTGCATTTGCACAGCTCCATCTCTCTCGCTCCGGAAAAGAGGAAGAGACAGCAATATATGTATATATATATGTGCATCCTGTGTGTGTCTGTGTGTGCACGCCTGAATTTCCTTTTAAAAATTATAAATAAATAACACACCAAAATTCGTAGGCATCGGTTGAGTTCAGATAACATTTTGTTTTGCGGTTTTCGAAAATGACTAGCAATTTAGCATTTATAATTTCTTGAAACCAAATTAAATGTCTGAAATGGTAAATTAAGTCTGTGGGAAAATTCAACTAAGTAGGGTCAAGAATTAAATAAATATATAAGTTCTAGAAGTAACTAATAATTACAGGTATTCCTCTAAAGGAATTAGCATCTTGAAGTCCAGGTTTCAAATAGTTTTGATTTTGTTTAAAATTTCTAATGTAGTCTTACGCTTATTTCTTTATAATTAAATATTTCCCCATATATTAATAGCATAAATTATAAATAAATAAAACAATTTAACAAGGCATTTAACACTTGTTTAATAAGTATGAAAAGAAACTATTATTGTTAAGATCTGTTCCTATATTAATATAACTTTAAAGGAAAGTGCATTTTACCAGCAACGAAGTAAATTTATAAAGCATTCCCCAGTCGTTATAGAACTAGAGATCCCACATTCCCCCTTCATTTGATTTTAGATTCATTTTTTTTGTGTATTCTCAATTGGCGAAAATAAAATCATATTTCATATTTAATAAAATGCATTCGCATGCATTATTATATTCATTATATGCCAACATATTTGTATTATTTGCTGGCCGAAAAGCGGCGGCAACAACAATGGCAAACAGCGACAAAACTCAAACATTCAGCTATTCAAAAGAGACCCTACCCCTGCCCCTACCCCCCCTAACACCCAGAGGCCCCCTCCGTCCATTTTCGGGGGAAGTACAAAGACCGAAGCGCGTTTACCACACAAAAGGCCAGCGCACAAACAGCAGCGTGTGTATATAAATATATTTATAGTGACAGTGGTCAAGGGAAACTATATGGAAACTTTTAAGGTAAGTACTATATAGTTAAATTTATTAAAAAAAAATATTTAAAAATATTTTAGTTTATAGTTCTGGGGAAAGCACACTATTAGTAAAGAGGCAAACATAAAATGAAGATAGGAGAAGTATATTATTTTATATAATAATTTTCAAGACTATATCCTTTTCATAAATTAAGGAATATATATGTAAAAATGGTAAATAAAATGTTTAGTTGCTTTCTTTTTAATTAGTAATTAGAATGAATATATAAAAAAAAAGAACACATACTTATAAAGCCTAAAATAGTCCTGCGACAGTGTGCTTGTTTATATTTCCACATACAAACATGGATTATATATATATATTATATATATAAACAGGTATATATGCTGACCAAAACAAATATTGTTTTGGCCATGTTTTTGGGGCACACACCAACACACACACACACACGCACACACACAGATTGTGTACAATGTCCTGAGCGAGAAATGATTTTGATTTTGATTTTTCGGCAATTGCAATATAAATGCGATCATTTTAAAACAAAATGGCGTCCGCAACAACAGCGCACGCAACGAAATTTTAATGTATGATATGATTTGAATAAAATTCTGGCCCGCTTGCCCGCTTGACCGCCCTACCCCCCGCCCGGCACCACGATGGCCCACCGCTGAGCCCGACTCTGCACCTCCAGCGAAATGATTTGAAATCGTTTTGTGGTTTTTACGAGTTGCAAATCATTTTAATTAAAATATCAAAATTAGAAAATGGAAAATGATTACATTATTCATTAGTTTTCATTACGCATGTTTATTTATTAGCAACAACAGCAGCGGCGGCAGTGGAAAACAGGAAAATCACTGACACCGAATGCAGATGGCTCTTTCCAAGGGATTCTTTGGAACTCTGGCAATACAAAGTGTTTAATATATAATTACTTGAGGGTTTCTGAATGGTTTCTTAATATGTTATATATTTTTAAATGCATTAACAACACTTTAAGAAGGTAAAAGAAGACCTGGAGTATAATAATGTGTTTATTATATAATTACTTGAGAGTTTCTGAAAGGTTTCTTAATATTTTATTTATTTTTTAATGCATTAACAACACTTTAAGAAGTTAAAAGAAGACCTAGAGTATAATAATGTGTTTATTATATAATTACTTAAGGGTTTCTGAATGGTTTCTTAATAAACTATATATTTTTAAATGCATTAACAACACTTTAAGAAGGTAAAAGACGACCTGAAGTATAATAATGTGTTTATTATATAATTACTTAAGGGTTTCTGAATGGTTTCTTAATATGTTATATATTTTTTAATGCATTAACGACACTTTAAGTAGGTAAAAGACGACCTGGAGTATACAAAAATATTGTAATAAATCATAAAAATATGTTATATATAATTTAGAATATTAGCCCTGTGAAAATCGACCTTAATTTTGTAAAAAACCTCTATAAACTGAAGTGTTTTTCAGTCTTAAGGCAGCCAAGGCAGCAAGTCAGCCTCTAGTCAGTTTAGGCCTCCTGGCTCCATCTGTCGGCGGAGGTCTTTGCAAAGCATGGGAGAAAAAAAATTGCAACAAGTATGAAAAAATCCTAATAAGCACACAGAGCTTGCGAAAGTTTCCTCAAGAAAAATGCCGGCGCTCTAGGAAATTGCCAGCGGAAGTATCCAGTCGCAAGGAACTTCGGGGTGGCGTCTTAAGGACACACTCTGTGTAAGTGGAGCCGTGTGTCTGTGTGTGTGTGAGTCTGCGCAGAAGAAGGATAACTTAGACATTAACCCCCTTTCGGGTTGAGTCCTTCAAGTGAAAGTCCAATTTCCAAGACGCTTCGCCCTGCAAGTTCTTGGCGCCCCAAGAGCGGCCCGCGATTTTTTGTTTTTTTTTCTCTTCTCTTTGCTTTCTTGGGTAACGGTAACTTGACTTATTTTTTTTGGAACGCTGTTTCGGGGCCAAGACGCTAGATGGCGCCAGGCCGAAAGCTCTTGGCTTGCCAAGAAAATTCTTATTTTTCTGTTTATATTTTTGTTTTTTTGCAAAGGCTGCCGTGGCAAGTGATGGATAATTCTTTATTGATAGCTGCCATCGATGAATCGGTGGCTCACACACCGACACCAACACTTACGCAGCCGCAGTTTGAACAAGGGAAGGTCCTTGCACACACACGCACGCACACACATGCGAGGCGAGCAGGGAAGCGTAAGGCATTTCGACCAATTATAAGTTGCGGTTAACCGCAACATTTATTCAAGAAAATGTTCGGCACATGCCCGCCCCGAGTGCGAGCGAGACGGGGCTGAGGACGAGGAATACCCATTGGCAGGACCTTTCCCCAAAGCATAACGGGGTGACGGGTGGTGGGTGCTTGCCCAAGGAGGATGTCGGCAAGTGGTGAAATGTCAAGAATTCCGTTCGCTCCTTTTGGGGTTATTTCCTGGAGATTTCACTGTGTTTTTTTTTCTTGTTTTTTTTGTTTTTCTGCGAAGGGTAAAATATGAGCAGGGATTATGATGCTTGCGGTCACAAAAAAATATAAAGAAATAAAAGAAAAGGGTGAATAATTCCCCATATCATTTCAAGGACATTATCTAGTCTTCTTGCCTTAAAACAAAAAAACATATATTGAATGGATATTATAATGGCTACATAACACAATTTATTTCACTGTTTTTTATGCTTAAAATAATATAAAATAAATCTGTAGAAGCTCTTACATTATTTAAAATATATTTTGAATACTTACAACAAAGGTTTTCAGCTCTAAATATTACTACAAATTTAAGAACTTGCTTAATTTGCTTAATTTTAATACAATAGCTTACATATTCCCTGCTACTAACTTTACCCAGTTCAAGAATAATTTTATTATTAACCTTTATTTATTTAATATTTATCTATCTAAAATAACTCTCTGCTTTTACTGAGCTTAAATGTCACGTTTTTCTGCCATGCATAAATCCCTTTCTCATTAAGTTATCTCCAGGTTCCCAGTACATATTCTCCACTCTCATCGCATTAGCTGTACCTTCTTTATCCTGCGAGTTAGTCCCATCCTTGCCTTGAAAGAGAATTAATAGTTTGCCGGGCTGAAACGAATCGCCTTTCAAGTCGCTAACCGCCGACAATATGTTGGACCAACGGCAGACTTGAACTTTTAGCAGAAGACCATCCAGGGAGATGCACTGGAAAAAAAATATATATAAAATATATAATATATAAAGAAATATATAAATATAAAATAAGAAAATATATGCCATACTTGGCCAAGGAACTTCTGAGGCGGTTTTGAGGGATTATGTATCCTTTTAGCATTTTTAGAGTTAAGCACTATAATATCTCATTTCTCCCACTTAAAATTTAATCAATATTTAACCAATTTATTTAGTAAATTATATATATTCTATAGCTGTTTTTTTAGGGTGCAGAAAATCAGCCAACTAGCGAACTACAGCGAACCACATCAGAGGAGACACGACACCAACAACGGCTGCCGAGCTGTGACATTAGTTTAACGCCAAAATCCATTAAAAATCCATACTAATATATGTCAGGATCAGGATAAGGCGGCGTCTGCCACAGCGCATAATGAGTGACGAGGTGGTTGGAGTCGAGTGGAGTGGGCTGGATGGATGGCTCGGATCCTGGATCCTGGCTTCACTGAGGGCTTCAAATAAGATACCGCACACACTTTGTGCGCTGTCTTTGCACTCCGCCGCTCCGCTTTTCGCATTTTCCACACTCCCCGCTCCCCGCTCCCCTCTACCCTTTTCCGCTTTCCACTTTCCACTTCACCTTTGTCGATTTTTCAAAGCCAGCTCAGCTCAACTTAACTGGGAGAGCTTCGTCCTGCGGCTGCACTGCACTAATGAAAACTACCCATGAAAAGGGGTGGCAGTGGGAATAAAAAATTAATTAAAGGGGTTTATTAGACCAGTAGTTACCTCGAAAATTAATTACACTGTATACTAAAGATTAGTACTTAATTTAAATTAGTTAAAACTTGGACACGCCTTGCCTTTAAGTTTTAAAAAATTAAAAAATCATTTCATTGACTTAGAACTATGGCTAGATATTTTACAAAAAATATATTTGATATTAAAAAAAAACATTCCTTAATTTCCAGAACTCTTGCACCATTTTCTATAATTTTTATATCCTAAACATAATTTTTCAGATTAATTAAGCCCAAGCACATCACAATTATTACAGGGTGAACAACGAAACTTTAAAATTCAATCTCCTTTAAAGTGGCCAAGCCATATGGATGACTGAAAGCTTGTCTGAGCCCTCAATAGCTTTGCCTTTTTTTTATACTATTGATTTTATGAAATTTTTATTAATAAACATTCGCGGCAGATTCCACGGAACGGAGCACAGTTCTCCGTCGTGGACTCCCTGACCCGCACCAAATAAATTGAAAACGAAGTGGAATTTTTTAATACAAAAAACTGTAGCGAGAACAGAAACTGAAACTGAAGCATTTGCATTCGAGGGCAGTGGAAAAAATCTCCGCAAATCAACGTAATTAAATGCCTTAGGCGAATTTTGGCAGGGAGTGAGGGGAAGTACCGAGAAAATCATGGAAGACCCGTCGTCAGCAATTAAAATGGCGCTTGGTCCGTCAGCCAAAATACTTCAAAAAATGCCAAAAAGTTCAAATACTAATGAATTATCCTTTATTAGGATAATGTATGATGTGGTTCCTGAAGAGTTTGCTTAACTACCTCACCCGCACCGCCCCCCTGCCGCCGTCAGGGGATATATCCTGTGATCTGCGAGAGGTTGCGACGGGCATAGACAAGTCCGAAAGTCGGAAAAAGGTTCCCGGCGAGTTTTTGCCAGACTTTTCCCTTCTCCAACAAGAGGCTGTTCTTGAGGGTTGTTTGGCTATCTAAATAGGTTTGGTAAGTGTTTTAGATTTCATTTATTTATTATCTTGTATTTATTTACTATGTTTAATGCATTTAAAATGTTATATTATAGATTATATTTATTATTATGTATATTATACAGAGCTAGATATTGATATGAGATGGGTATTTTAAATAAATCATATTTCTTCGATAAATTTAATAAACTGATTATCTTGTAGCTTTGTAATCGATACCATCGATTGTATTTTAATCTTAATTGTTCGATATCATGCAATTAAAATGTTATATTATAGATTATTATCATTAGGAACATTATCCAGAGCTAAATAAATGATATATATATCGCTATTTAATATTGATATGAGATGGGTATTTTAAATATATTGTATTTCTTCTATAAATTTAATAAATCAACTGATTATCCTGTAGCTTTATTACCGATATATTTCGATATGTATTTTAAATCTTAATTAAATTGTTCAATATAATTTTTATTACTATTTACTATTTTAATTTTCTAATTAATTTCCTTACAACTTGTCCCATAAGATATTCCCAATGTAGAGTCTATATAAGTTACCAAAGCCCAGAGAATAACTTCTCAAGTCTCCTGTTCTGCGGGGATCTGTTGAGTTGGGCCTTTGTAAAATATGGGGAGAGTCAGTAAACAGATGGGGGGAGGGCTGGCTGACTGGCTGGCTAAGAGGCTTGGAAGCTGCGGCTGGGAGCTGTTGGCAATTTATGAAAAGAGCCAAATTAATCAGACTAATAACGAAAACACGCCGAGCCGACGAAAAGGCGTCTGGGCAATGGGAATGGCCAGAAGCGGGCCACGAAAGGGGTTTGGGGGAGGAATACAAGAAAAAGGGCAGAAAATGCAGAGAAAACTTATGCAAAGTTTTCTTAATGAAAAGATTTACGATGGCAATACTCAAAATTAGCAAAAACTGAGGTTGTGGCGGACAATAAGCGGCTTGCGGGGGGGCGGGGAGTCGGGGAGTGGCAAGAGGGTGGAAAAATACTTAAAAACTTTTCGCCAGCATGGCGGTTGGCAGAAGGGAAAACTTTCCAAGCAATGTTGCAGTCAAGAAAATAGAGAAAATATGCCTGGCATCGGACTGACCCACCAGGACCCCCAGGACTCCCTTGGCCCTCCTTAGACCCCACCTGAATTTCCCATACAAAATAAACCCAATTAGTGCGTAGTCCAATTTGTGGCTCTGCTTCCAAAACGAAAAATGCGCAATTTTAGGGCAAAGCCAAATTAATAAACTCAAACTGGATTGCCTTGGCAACGGTGGCATCTCTGGCATGGCTCCTTCGTCTCCTTGCGGCCAGGACCTGGACATTAACAATCGAAACTCCATTCGCCTCAATGTTTTGCGTTCGATCGGTGAGATTTATTAAAATAACTCGCATGACAGCTTCCCTTGGTCAGTCAGGTGTTAAGTCCGGTTTAGAGACCTCATCATTGTGGGCCAACTATGTTGAAGGAGTGGAGTGTGGACCAGGACGAACAGGACGAGCTGCCATTGCACATAAATTGAGGAATATATAAATGCAAAAGGAGTGTCTATGGTTGGATTAACCTCATTAGATTGTATGTAAATATTATTATAAATATTATTTATTTATATTAATATTATATTATATTATATATATTAATATTCAAATAATTAAACAAGAAATAGGGAGAAGAAACTAATATTATTTTAAACTTAAGAATTAAGTGTTAAGGAACAGGTCTGGGAAATAAGTTCCTTGGGGCTTTCTTGGAAGTAAAAAGTAGAAAATGCTTGTTAATTATTAGATAATGATTATTACTATTAATATTATTATTACTATTATTAATACTATTATTATTACAAATTAATTCATACAATTTATATGAATATATGAACTGGTGAGATTTATTTAAAAAAGTAAGTAAGAACTACCAATTAGAACTTGCAGAAGGCCGCAGTGGATGCGTTCTGCTCTTGAAGACCGCTCTAATGGGGTTTCTTGGCACGGACAGCTCCTTTGTCCTTCGACGCCGTACCAGCAAGTCCGGCAGGAAGGACTCTCCTCCTTTTTTTCCAAAAGAATTTGGCAACCCAGTTCTGGTGACCAAACGCAGGCAATCGTGAAGTCTCCTGGAATTTAATAGAGACATACATTATATTATTGTACTCAATAATGAGAGAGTCCACTTTCAAACTTTTTATAGGAACTCCTGGCGGAA
Organism: Drosophila pectinifera; assembly: GCA_008042775.1. NCBI lineage: Eukaryota > Metazoa > Arthropoda > Insecta > Diptera > Drosophilidae > Drosophila > Drosophila pectinifera. Next base: position 70,102 of record VNKC01003108.1, read on the forward strand.
TGCAGGTGGCCATATCTCTGGTTACATCGCCATATGCTGGGTCTCTCCTCCAGTCGGTTTTTATTATTTTATATCCCGCAGTCCATATATAGCACTGCTTCAGCGGCACCCGGCAGTCCACACACTCATACTTGGTCTGGTTTTGGGTAGCGCCCAAAAGGCCAAAACTGAGTATTAAAAAACAGTTCATATACATTTTGGACATATTTTTAAGCAGACATTAAAGCTAAGATATATTTAGAGATATAAATAAATGTCAAGGGTTACTATATATAAATGTATGCCTTGTAAGTACAGTAGTAATAAACTTCTATACTCTTTGACTTTAAAATAAATAAAAATAGTAGAAGAAATGTAAGACAAAACAAAGTTGTTAGCTGCTCTTTAAGTTTAAGGCTTCCAAGGAGCACTCCAACCAAAGGACTCTCCCCTTGTCGTCTTGAGTTCACAAACACTTGACTAGACCATGTTTCCCCCCCCCGAGGCTTTAAGGCCGAATTCTCAGAATTTTCTGTAGCGTAAACTCTCGATTGAATATCGTATTTATTTCGCTGTTGTTGTTTTAAATCGATGGCCAAGGCAATGGCCACAATGCCACTTCCTCATCCACATCCACTTCCACTTCCGCACGAGCGGCAAATAAAAAATACAGCACACATAGTATGGCGGCGGGTAAAAAAAGGGTTAAAACAATAGAAAACGCTGCCGGAAAAGTCGGGGGAAAAACAATTCTTTATATGGCATTCTGCATGGCATAATGCCGCCTTTAACGGCCCGTTCAGCTGCTGCCTCCCCTCACTTTTTTGGCCGCCATCCCCAAATCATTATTGCGAAAACAGCTCCTTTCCTTGCCGTGCCGAGCCTTGCCTTGCCTCGCCTTTGCCAGGCATTTTTCAAACCAAACAGCCAGGCTGCCGGGCTGGCAGGCAAACCCACCCAAGTCCTGCCGCCCGGACATCGAATCCTTTCGTTCATAAATCAAGTCTTTGGTTTAATTAAATCTTGTGTTGGCGGTAAAAACTCGAGCACAACAAAATGCCGGCAGAACGAGAAAAACGCCAAAATACAAAATACAAAAAAAAGGAGAAATAACAAAGCAAAAAGCCAAATGCAGTATCCAGCAGCCATAATCCAAAATCCTCGAACGCCTCCGGTCTTGGCGAAGACTAGGAGATGCCAAATATTTGCACAGTCTGCAGCCGGGCCAGGATATGGCTGGTGAATGGAGAGAGCTGGCTCCCAGGATCCCCCAGGATCCCGTCACGTTTTAACTGTCGTCGCGGTTGTCCCTTTCATATTTTCTTTCGCAAACTCATTTCCTTTCGTCGGTTTCGGGGCGGCCAACGTAACTCTTTGACTTGTTGTTTAACCCCCTTGCTCCCTCGTCCTTGGTCCGTGTCCTTTTCGAACAGGATAAATAGGAATTGAAAGTGCCTCGGGGGGCAATACATCTTTATTCAGTTCAGTTCAGTTCAGTTCAGCTCAGGCAGTTGCAGAAATTCAAACTGTTTAGGTCATCATTAGAGGAACATCTCTGAAGGCTGTTGGGTTAAGTTATAATTATATGTTTATAAAGGGATATATTTCAAATCAAAAATTTAAAATAAATAAATTAATATATGTACATATTTTAAGAAAGTGTACTCCATAAATTGTACTTATTTCTTACTAATATAAATAAGAGTCAAGTCATTCACAAAATAACCTTTGAATCGCCCATAAATACGCATGGTTCAAAATACATTTTCCCTGACTTTAATCATAAGAAACTCCTTATACCAACTGATTTAATTTATTCAACGAACAACTATAATTGTTTCTAAATTTAAATAGTTAATACTTTAGCTAACTGTTGCTAAAAAGGTTTTTTAATACTCTCATTAATGATGTGGTTAGTTACTTATTAATGCACACCTATTACATTTCTAAGCCAAATCGAACATACCTTGGGATATTTATACTTCAATTTATTGATATTTATATTAGGCATTAAGCTACCAATATTTTATTTAAGATAAGTAAGAGTAATTAAATAAATAAATAAGTCTCATAATGTCATAATTATCACTATAAGTATGTTAGAAATAATAATATATATATATATTTTTTTATAACAAATAATACAATCTTATCCATTAAATAATTTTTTGAATACATGCCTGTTTATACTTACACCTTCTTATAAGTTCGTATAATCTCTTACTAGAGGCCACGGAAATAATGTTCAGTGTAAACACAAAACACATGCCAGACCAGTCCTCGGGAGCTTTTAAAAAACGGCGAGTGAAAATTAAAAAGACAACAGCCAGGAGTGCGAGTGCATTCACCTAAAAAATAATATTTCCCTGCCCTAGTGCTGCTGTGTTTTCATTTTCCCCGCCGACTTATGAAGAATATTCCCGCTTCATTTTCCTATATTTTCCGCGGCATTTTTTATTTTTTTCTGCATTTTTTACACAGCAGACAAAGAAAAACCTCGAGCACTTAAAGCTCGCTTAAACTTTGACATAAAAACAAGCGAAACAATGTGGAAATTTGTGGAAAAGCGTGGCAAAATGGGGAAAGGGAAGGGGGGTGGCAAAATAGAGAGACTCCGGCGGCGGAAAATTGAATGCAGGACACGTTGCAGGATTTATGGCCAAGGAGCAGCCGCCAAACGCAGACTAATAAACAGGATTCCCGGGGAGTGGGGTAAAAATTAAAAAATCCAAGAAGGAGCCGAAAATTGCTGTGAAAATTATAGACAAAATATATATAGGTATGTATGTGTGTACGTGCGGCAATGTCCGGGGAACGGGGTACTGCAGACACGGTCCTGCCGCGTCCTTTTCCTTTTGGCCTGATTCAGTCGTGCAGGACGAAAGACGAAAGACGAATGAAATGGAATGAAATGAAATGGAATCCTTTACCGTAAGAATTTCATGCACGTCAACACGTCCTGGCAGCGACACGGCCGTTGACAGGCCCAAGGACCCCTTCCCCATCCGCAGGACATCCGGAACCCAAAAAACCGTACAGAAGACTGTGCAACAATTTCTAATTCATATGTTCCTGAGGCTGTGCCCTCGGCCCCGAATATCCCAGGATACCGAATCTCGAATCTCCCGATGATTTATGATGCACGCACGCGAATCCCAAAATGAAAGTCCTGTCCACAATTGAGGATGGTTCGTGCGGTCTTGGCGGTGCGTTCGTGACACGATTAATGGTCCGTGGAACTCTTATATTTCCAGGAACTAAGATTTATGGTTAAATATAGTTCATACATCAAAGCCTCATTAGTAAAGTAGATTAAAAATAGCTATACATGGTGTTAATTAAAGATAGGGGTTTAAATCCAGAAAGGAAACCTTTGCTTACTGTTTTAAAATAAACTTTTGAGCATAAAATCCCCAAAATAATATTAATTCCACAAAATAAATATAAAAAGATGTGCCAAAATATTTCTATATATATCTCAGATCTACGATGATTCGTGACAGTTTTATAGCCCATCTCTGGGCCTGTCCCCCGGAGCCTTTAATCATTCAATAGGCAATTTGTTTGGGCCTCCTGGCCAACGTTGAAATGAAATGTTTCACACATTAGGCCGGTCAACTACTGCTCAGTCTTTCGGGGGGCGAACTCGGAATCTCCAGCTACTATATTTAATATCATTTATCTTTCTTACGCCCCCAACGTGTGCGGTTTGTGAGGCCCGGGAGTGCGAGCGAGCTGGATGGATGGATGTGGAGTGCGGAGTGCGGAGTGCGAGGTCCTTGGCCGGCCGTGTTGTTGTGATTTATGATTATCAAAGTATTTGTTACCTTTATGTCCGAATTATTTGCTTGCACATAAATCATTTTATCCTTGGGCAGCCTTCGCCGCTTTGATTAATTTTCTTGCCGCCGCCCGCGATTGGCGCCTGCGAATTCGATACCGAATCGGATTTTCTCTGGCTAAGAGTGGGTCTCCGGATGGCCTCGGCTATTTGTTTGATATGCCAGACAGCGACTTGGCACATAATTCACACAATTGGTCAACAAGTCAGCGCGGGCTCACACATCCCCCTTTCACGGGGGAGGCCAATCAACCCCACATCGGGGACTATAAGTTATGTATTTATTTTTCAATTTTTCCCAGACCCGGGAAAAGCGAGGACTTAAAGTGCTGAATTTTAAGTGTTTATATGGGAGATAGAGAAGTTTTTTGATAAGTTAGTGTAACCAATTATTAGCTTGATCACCTGATTAAATTGGCAAATATGTCAAGAGGTACTTTGATACATAATTATAATATATATAACCTAAATAATAACAGATTTGGCAGCTCATCTCCACCTGTGCACTTGCTGAGCAGCCCCAGAAGTTGCACTGCTTTTTTACATTCCGCTGCTGCTCATCGCTTCAGCCTAAAAGATGCCTCGCTTTTTTAAATAGGTGTACATGGCAAGTGGATTATTCTATGTAAACAAAAGCTGCTGCTGCTGCCAGAGAATTTATTTATTGAACAAAAATAACCATAACTAAGCCAAAACAGCCTTAATTTTAAATCGGAAAGCAGTTATATGTTAGTTTTTATTTGATTTATTAATCTGCATTTCAAATTTAGGAATTAACCAAAATAAATTTTTTGTCAATTTTTGACAATTTTAATGATGTAACCCCTTATCATTTTTTCAAAAATCGAGCAAAATTTTTTTTCTTTGTTTTTCCCATATTTAATTTCTAA
>VNKC01003111.1:0-32437 GCA_008042775.1 Drosophila pectinifera
TTTTAACCTTGAGTTCTTCTTAAAATTAGGACATAAAAAACCCCATTTTAGGACCCAAAAATGCTTAAACCTGAGGTCTTCTGAACAGCATATTTCGGCCATAAATGGAATTTAAGCAAAATGCCGTATACGGTTCGATTCACCATTAAGAGCTTAATTATTTTTGTTATAAATTTTTTTAACCTTGAGTTCTTCTTAAAATTAGGACATAAAAAACCCCATTTTAGGACCCAAAAATGCTTAAACATGAGGTCTTCTGAACAGCATATTTCGGCCAAAAATGGAATTTAAGCCAAATGACGTATATGGTTCGATTCATCGTTAAAAGCTTAATTATTTGGCAATAAAATACTTGAAAAAAATTTAAAAAAAAATTTGGCCAATTTTTGAAAATTTGATAAGGGGTTACATCATTAAAATTGTCAAAAATCGGTAAAAAATTTATTGTTTCTGATCTCTAAACTCAATATGCAGATTAATTAACCTAATAAAAACTAACACAGAACTGCTTTCCGAATTGAATTTGAGGCTATGGAATGGAATATGGTTCGATTCACCATTAAGAGAATTTTACATTGGAAAGGTAATCACTCATACGCCATGTTGTCGTTACTCAAATATTTTAATTTTGTTTTATACATTTAGCCTTTATATACCATATCTAGGTTTATAATCTACCCATGAAAATTTCTTACAAATAAAGTAATTAATATTAGCTGTCTACAAATAATAACTAAAATATATTCTAAATGTGTTTAATATATTATTTATTTAAAACCCTCGTTGCTTATAAGAATATAATTAGAATTCAAATACGCATACTTACACCTACTAGCCTTTTTTCCCTATACTTATATTATTTCAGTGCTTTTCTAAAAGCTAAATACTTTAATGTATTTATATTTGAATAACCAAATTTATGGACTCTAAGATTACGTTCATATCATTATTGATTCCACAAGCACTTGATAATTTCTTATCTATATCTGACAAAATGTTACTCATAAATAGGACTTTATTCACCTGACGATGATTCAATGAGCTTAAGATATATAATCAACTACTATGCATAAGAATTTCCGGTGGCACAAACAATATGCTATATAACAAACATGTTTATATAAGTCGTTGGTATAAATTGTAGGATTTTTTTTGGGCTTTTGTTTTACTATTTACTGATTATATTTTATTTCTTATGTCAGTAATTTCAAATGTTTAAACGGAGCTGTGTTGCATATAAAATTCGTTTGTATTATTATCTACATGGTTGATTCCATTCTACATTCACTTATTAAGTTAATATAAAACCAAAGTATACTTTTTGGAGCCACGATTTTGAAAGGAATAATAGAAATGACTGGATTGGCTGGTTTTTTTTTCTAACTCATTTTAATTGTGGGTTATTATGAAATAAAGAGCGCCGTATAGAACAAATTTTTTACCTTGTATATAATATAAAATTATTAAAAAATACATCTATAAATCTTAAAAGCACTCTGTGTTTTTTTTAATTATAGAAAAATGTGAATCATCCCTCTGATAACCGCCATAATGCTTATTGTAGGACATATGGCAAGCTGGCGTTGTTATTTTTAATATTACTAAAATTAAATACATATAGAATAGACTTTAATATTACTAGAATTAAAAATAGAACACAGAAAGTAAAAGTCAGGTAGATAACAAGTTAATAAGATAATATATGATAAGAGATACGATAATAAGATAAAAAATAAGAATTTAAGTAGATAATAAATGGCTTCGTTCCGTTTAAGAAAACAAAGAAGACCATTTGTGATCCAATTTGCCCTTAGTGCATCAATTATCTGGTGATCCTGACCAAGAAGCCATGTATAAGTATTACTTAATAGATTTATGGCATTTTACAATCTATTAGATTACGGAATTGGCGAACTGTGAGCCCAGAACTTCGTCATAATTTACAGCTGGTCATAAAAGTTCGCAAGTCCAGAGACGAATTCGCATTTGATTCAGCCTACAGTGCGCCCTTGGGTCCTAAACAATGGTCAGCGGGTTCTTTGGAGCTATAATCAACGATAAGTGTATCCGGGGCTATCTCTAATATCGCTACCTTTGACAATGTAGCTCGCTTGTAGTTGGGCAGCGAAATTAGTGAAATAAAGATATCGATATCTGGCTTTAATCAGCACAATGGGAGTATTTCACTAGGTCTATAAAACCCCAGAGAAATACATGGGTGTCCAAGCTATATAAGCTCGACTGGAAGACCTCCGAGTATTCAATTGCATTTGCCTTTCCAGCGGTAAGCACACAATCAGAGTCCTTGAAGTTGGGCCACCATTTAATGGTCAATTATTTATTTTTGCAGCATTACCAACAAGAATCCAGATCAAGCAACATGGTGTCGGTAAGTACTACACCTACTGGATATAACCCACAGTTACATAATGTTTGCCTAAAGAACTAAAGTAAAGAAAAGTAATTGGAAAAAAAAAAGCTTCTTTCTTTTTGATAGTAATCAAAGAAGTCCATTTTAAGTTTTGTTCTCTTTACATAATCTTTAATGAGAGATCATTTTCTTTTGGATATTATTCCTTAATATTATTTTTCCTTTTGCACCAACAGTTCGAAGAAGCTACTGAACTCGCCAAGAAGTTCACCAAGAAGCCCACCGATGCCGAGTTCCTGGAGTTCTATGGTCTCTTCAAGCAGGCCACCGTTGGCGATGTGAACATCGAGAGGCCCGGCGCTCTGGATCTGAAGGGCAAGGCCAAATTCGATGCCTGGAGCTCCAACAAGGGACTGTCCAAGGAGGCCGCCAAGGAGGCCTACATTAAGGTGTACGAGAAGTACGCCCCCAAGTACGCCTAAAGTGGATACCCCCTCCGAAAGTCGACCCCTATGTACTAGCCCAAGTTGAGCAATAAAGATTACTCGAGCACACACAGAGTAGCAATCATCAGGTGTTTGTCCGGCTGAGCGGCGTTTTATTGGAGCTTTCGTGCATTATGGCAACCGCCGCTCCTGACCCCCGCTTTCCCCGTAGCATTTGGCGATAGGAGGGCGCTCGAACTTCGATCCGCAAGCGATTACGTGGCGTCGTGACCACCGTGTTTGGGGGCTTTATCAGGGAATCGGAACTGCTATCAGCGGGCCTGCATTATCAGCCCGGCGATTGCCTAACCCACTCAAGTGAAAGCTCCCTGATCCGCGGAGAATTCTCCGGGAGCTTCTCTAGCTCTCTCCGCTTCTCTTTAGGAGAAGCTTTCTCGGTGAGGCGATCGCGCGATATGGAAAGACTTAAATTGAAAGTCACCGCGAAATTGGAATTCAGACAGTGTTTAGTTCTGTGACCGCCAACAGCAAAGTAAGTGCCGAGTTCCAATCTGGATTCAATTGGTCCCTAGCCCTGTCCGGAATTACCTATCAGTGCCCACTAATTCTAGGTCTGACACATAAAAACTTTGTCAGATAATACCCGAAATTAGGTGTGTGAAATCGGCCACCTTCCAAAATCAATTATGGAAACGTACAACACTGCAAAAAAGGGGTTTTAATTCAGATAGCCACTAAAACATTAATAAAGCGGTTTGCGCAGTGATTAGAGCAACCTTTCTAATAAAATATTTAAATAAAGTATACGAAGTAAGTGTATAATCTAATAGGATCAGAAGTGCATTGCATTAAGAACGCGCTTAAGCTCAAGTCACTTTAATGACTAAATCATTATCTTCTGGCATCTGACATTACTTTATGAGTATACTTACTTAGCAACTCGATTCCAGTTTGCGAACACTTCTAACCATAAATTGGCTGTGCCATTTACGGCAGGTATTTTCGCTGAGTGCACGACACGTACGAAGCCCACACCCGTGCCCATATTGATCGAAAATTCGCGGGCCAAAAGCGGCCGCTAACGGCTGCGTTGCCCACTAACGCTCCCTTTCAAAAATCTCAAATATTTGAGTCTTCTGCTTCCGCAGCATATGTACATATGTTTTAGCAGTTCCAGTTGCGTTATGTTTCTCCGGGGAGAAACGGGGAGAAAGTCGGAGGTGTGTGTGGGGTCCGACAAACACCCATTAGCAAACTTCTTCGTCGAGATCGGCACACGGGGGCCAAAGTTCAGTGTTGAGTCAGTTAAGTTCGGTTAGCACTCGCCAAGGGTATTTGGGGCGAACTGGTTTCCGAAACGAGCAATTAAGATGATAAGCATACGACTCATTTTCCTTTTTTACCATTCCACTTATTACAGATAAAATCTAACCCAGGATGCCCGTCTCTGAGGTAAGTACTTCCCGGAGAGATATTTAGCACGACACTTAGCCGGGCGATAAGCCTAACTACGAACTATTCGATTAGCCTTCACTTAGCGAACAACACAATATCACATAAAGAATATAGATTATTGCCAGAGAAAAATTCATTCTTAACATATACAAATGAGATTAGATTGAACTTTACCTTGGCTATAAGCAAAGTGATAGGTGTTTTTGAAATCACAATCAAATCCAAGCTGATAAAGCTAATCCAAGGAGGTCAATTAATCTTCCCATTTCCTGTCAGTATCTGAAGGATAATACTAACTTGTTGAGACTACTTTATGTTGATTTGTTGGCCAATAATAAACTCCTTGGTTCATTGGTGTGTCGCTTTAAGATCTCCTGCTTGACGACTTTTTACAGCCTTAAATTGCTAGTTTAATGATTTACAAACCTCTTACTTAAACACACATTATTTCCTGCACAGCAATTCAACGCCGCCGCCGAGAAGGTGAAGACTCTGACCAAGCGCCCCAGCGACGACGAGTTCCTGCAGCTGTACGGTCTCTTCAAGCAGGCCAGCGTGGGTGACAACGACACCGCCAAGCCCGGTCTGCTCGACCTCAAGGGCAAGGCCAAGTGGGAGGCCTGGAACAAGCAGAAGGGCAAGAGCAGCGAAGCTGCCCAGCAGGAGTACATCGCCTTCGTGGAGGGCCTGGTGGCCAAGTATGCCTAAGCGTTCTCGGTTCACCCAAAACCAGCCAGAGACTAAAACCCTAAAACCTAATGTTACATACACACATACTTTTAATGCGGAATAAACTTTGAATGTAAAATTTGTACTGAGACCCACTAACCCGCTGACTCAAGTGGTGCATTCGCTTCGCTGGCGGCTATTTACCTGGGAAATGACATAGGTATATATGTAATTAGTAACTGGTAAATATAGGAAGTGTCTAGGGCGCTGCACTAAGGAGGAGTACTTTGCACCGCCTCGGCCCGTGGCGCTTGTTCGCGGCTCATCGGAAATCTATATTCGAGTGTGTTAGCCCAAACGAACGGGTTCAATGTCGAGCGGAAGATGTCCGTAGTAAATTCAAGTTACTTCACTCGGCGACCTTTAGCCACATTTGAAGTCGTTTATTCTCGGCTTTTTCTTCACTTACCTTTTTAGGCAATGTATTACAGATTTTTATTTTTAAGATTATTAACGGAGGAATAGGTCATTTAGTAGGACCCTTTTTTAAGTCCAATATTAATGCATTTAATAAAGGAGACTTATTTAATGTTCAAAATCGGGGAAGCTTAACTGTATCTTAATTATTACGAAATAAAAATATTTCCTAAAATTTGAGTAGTGATGGTTACGATTAAATATAAAGAAATTATAGTCAGTTTTTTATATTTAGATAGTAAATGAAATCATAAGTACTAGAGAGAATTTTTAACCTTACGGTACATCCCATACTTATAATTTAAGTTATTAAAGTTTCCCTTTACAGCGTAGTAAAATATTAACAAAAAGCTCTTGATAATTAGCCACGATATTTCGTGATTTTACTAGAATTATTTTAAATGCTTCCGCCACAAAGATCGTCGAGGGACACTCATAGCTTAAAAATTAAATGCACTCAGTTCCATCAGCAACATTGGCTGCTGTTATAAGCAACATGTTGCCAGTTGCCACGCCGCGCAACAGGTGAAGAAAAAGACCGAACATAAAGGGAGAGATAGCGGGGGTGAGAAAGAGAGCGGAGGCAAGTCAACAACAATGCGGGCTTCATTTTTTGTTTATGAATGAAAAGCGCAAAGGCAAATCGGCGATAAACTCATGTGGGGAAAAAGAGTGGCAAACTGGGCTAACTGTGGGGGAACGACAGGTTGATACCCTATGGCAGCGGTGCCCAGGCAATACATTGACATGCTGAAGACGAAGAAGACTCTGAGATTAAGTTGTGTAGGCTTGTTTTGTCATTTTAATCCTGAAGCAGGAGTAATTTAAATCTGAATTCCAAATGTTATCCTTAATCATTTTTAAAAGTAAAAAGGAAAATCGATTTAGTGATTCATAAAACCAATACACCTGTTGCGGTGCACAGTAGCAAAGGAACTCCGAGAAGAAAGGTAGACCGAAGGAGAGACGCCGAGAGCACTTGGCTACGAGAGAGAGAGAGAGTGAGTGCTAGGCGAGAGAATGATCGTGCAAAACAAACAGGCAACAGCAACAACAAAAACAACCCGTCGGTGTCAGCCAGTCTGACAATTGGGCTTTGTTGTTGTGGCCATTGCTTTGCTTTTGGTTTTGCTTTTGCCTTTGCTTTGCTTTGCTTCGCTTTGCCATTCCATTTTGGTCGTTTCCAGTCAGTCTTCGTTCGGGCCCAAACGCGTTCGCTTGGCCAGCGCGCTCGTCACTTCGATACCGATACCGATCCCGATACCCCCGCCCCCCACTCATCGGCGCCTTTCAGTGTGTGCGTGCCTACGTGTGTGTGCGTGTATGTGTGTGTTAACAAAATGTGATTAGCAAAAATACAAAGAAATCAGGCATAGTGGAACACAGGGCATTGTGGCTGAAACAACAGTCAACTCAACGTCAAAAGCAGCGGCAGCGGACATAAATAAATGCCACAATAAAAAAACAAAACAAAAAATTATTTAAGAATATACACGAAATGCGAAAATTTGCATAAAAAGCAATGCGCTGGCGCGGCAACAAAGCGCGGCCGTAAAAAATAAATAACGCCAACAATAATTCTGCATTTTTGTGCTTTATCGGCAGCGACAGCAGCAACAATTAAGTTAATATTGAACTACACCCAAAGTTAACAAAAGCTAACAGGCAGCAACAGCAATAATACAAAAAATAAAACACGGTTGCGGCTGACTTGGCCAAACACAACAACAACAACAGCAGCAGCAGCAGCAGCAGCAACAACAAAAGAGGCAGCAGCAGCGGCAGCAACAACAACTGCAACATCAGCAACAACAATCTACCTTGTCTACCTTTTTTTTGTGTGTGCCTATCCAAGTGTTTTTGTTGCCGCAGCCAGAGAGCAGGAACCGCAGACAAAGAGAGCCGCAAAGAGAGGAGATCGGGGCTTAACTCCGACTTCGGACCAGTTCCAGTTGCGGCTAGTGACACTGACATGACCAGCTGTCCGCCAACGAACACAGATGCAGTCCGGTGAGTTCGCCCATTTACCGTTCAAAATTCAAATTTGCCGCCAAGCGACGTTCATAAGATCTTTAATAACCAACCAATTGTGTAATAAGTCTTAACTTTTAAAAGAAGAACCTTTGGAAATTGTACTATCAAATTTACATTTATTTATGTTTTTATTTTAAAATTAAATCATAATATTTTGCCCCTCAAAGATACTTAAAAAACTGCTTAAATTATAATTTCACCAGGGAATATTCCTGGATACTTTACCTTGAGTGCAGGTAAACATTTCAGCCAGGTAGCTAAACCCCTCGATTGCAGGCTCCAAAGGCAAAGCCCCATTAGAATGTGCCAAAATGTGTGTGCGAAAGTGTTGGTGGCTCTTTTGTATACTTTGGTGTGTGTTCTTCTTGTTGTTGTGCTAATTCGCAGCGATTTCTTCGTTTGCGGCCTTTTCATTAATAAGTTTCACGCGCCGCTCATTTTTCAACATACTCGCACTCCAGTCGCCCCTCGCCACGTCCATGTCTATGGATCGGATTACCGTGTTGATGTTGTCTTTACTTTTCGCAGTCCCCCCAAAAAAAGGGTAGAAGAGCTGCGGGGAGTGCGGAGAATAATTTATAATTTTTCGTTTTTTGCTAATTCGTTGATGTCGGTAGTTTTTTGGGCTTCAGTGGGGTAGATAACATATTAATTTAACTGGTGATGCAATCAACTTGGATATTAATCTAAAATGTTTTATTAACATTTGAGAGATTATCAAGAGTGCTCTCTATATATCAGGAATATATCTTGTCAAGTGCTCTTAGCCAGAGATAATATATTTTATTAATTTAGTGTCAGTATCTGATCAATATACAATTTGATTAGATTATTCTTTTATTTTTTTGTAATATAAATTATTTGGGAGTCATTTTATTGGAAGTCTTATAATTTTCATTTTATTTTATTTTCCTTTTGGTATAAAATTGATCCCGAATAAGGATAGATACTTAGGATTTTAGACAGTTTCTTAATGCTCATTAATAATCATTAATACTCATAAAAAACAAATAATGAAAGTTCTTTTTTTCTAGTTCATAACTTCATAAAATGTCTAAATACCTATTCCAGATCACAGCCATTCAGTATCCCAAAGATCACAGCGTAGATCGTTCCCACATTATCGCCAGATACCCCACTCCTCCCAGCCGATAACCAATAATTACCAATGACATCTGCAACCCAGATTTCAGAGCTCAGACAAATATATTATCAATCCGTGCCATCCCATCCCAGTTACCAGTCACCAGTTCCATCCCATCCCGCCCAGCGGTGGCGACGTCTGTCTGCGCATGCGTAGGGTAGCCAGAACAGAGGTGGGGCGAGCTCGTGGTGAGTGGAAAACTAGTTTTCCGACAGCGACTAATACTAGTTATGCCGCCAAAAACCATTGCCCCCTTCCGTTGGCCAGACTTTGGACCGACGTGTAATTGCAGTCGCAAGTTGCAAGTTGCAGGTTGCTGGTTGCTGGTTGCTGGCTGAGAGTTGCTGGTTGCTGGTTGCCACTGGCACGCTGTCGAGACACTTGACGCTCCTCCGGGAACGGGAACGGGAACGGGCAAGGGTACCGGCCAGGTATGACAATGGAATGCGCAAACAAGAACCAAACACTCTGCTCTCGCCGTGCACGCAATGCGACTCGGTTTCGGAGGAGCGGAATGCTCGCTGGATCGTAATACGTATACGTCCAGGGTGACGGTTATGTGAGCCGGCCGCCGGGTTCGCGGAAACTCCCTACAAGGAGATCGAGTCCGCGACGGAAGCGCAGGCGCAGGCGGAGGCAGAGATGGAGGCCGTGCCACTTGGCCGAATGGACCAGCCCTGGCCAACAGGTAGAGTTACTCATAACGGAGAATCTCTGCTCTATCACGGTGTGTCTCAGCGTCTCTATCGGAGAATTGAGTCATTCGCACGCTCTTACGAAATACAGACAAACTTCCATAAATCGAACGCCGATCTGTCACGTTCTGATTCGAGTTATGGAGACTTTAAGATCTGGAAATTGTGTGCACTTGAATATTTTGGTTAAAAGATTACTTAATGAACTTTTGCGTGATCGGTTGGGATTTATATTATATACTTATGACTATTCTCCAAAACTTGGCTTTTAAGGAAATCTATTTTAAGCTAACACTATAACAAGATTTTATTGGGATTTTAATTAATTCTATAATATAATATCTTCAAATATTTGATCAACGTGATAAGGAGTGATGAAAATGTACACTAATGAGAGATTAGTAAAAGTTAAAAATATAAAACACTCAGCCTACGTGTATTTTTAGTGACTGTGTTTATTCCGCTTCTGAACTCTGCCATTTTGTGGAGCAATGCAAATAGAACCTAAGCGGAGAATTATGGGGTCTTGGATTTTTGGCACAGCCTTTGTTTCTACTCTGTCTCGGAGCCCCCTTCGTTCGAGGCCCCCCGCCGTCCTCGCCCCTCTCTTCTGGGGCATCGATGCCGCGGGCTTCGTGTGTATTAACCTGCCGCACCGGTTTCGGTTTATGTTTTAGCCAACGCCATCATCCATTACTTATACCCTTACCTTACCCGTAGCCCGTACATATGTGTGTTTCTATTTCTCTTTTAATTTTCTCTCGGGCGCTCAAAGTTGCTGCCGCAGTTGCTGCTGCTGCTGCGACTTGTTGCTGCTTCTTTATTTATTTTTTAACCAGTTTTCTGTTTGTTGTTGGTGCTGCAACCTGAGCGCGAATGAGCCATAAATAACAGCAACAACTCAAGCAGCTCTGTCTCTCCTTCACAGTCGCTGTCCCGGTTTCCAGGAAGCAAATGTCTGTCCGTCAGCTGTGTCCGCCTCTCCGCCTGTCCGCCTGTCCGCCAGAGGCCCAGGCCAGGCCAGGCCGTCTGCAATTCGCGTGCAGAGCGGCTGACTGGCCTCTTTGGATTATGCAACTCTTGGTTTTGGTTTTGGTTTTGGCTCTTGGTTTTTATTTGAAAATTTAATAACCCGGGCGTTGGCGTTGGCGTTAGCGTTGGCGTCTGCTTCCTTGATGGTGGGAAATGACTTTTCTGCCAGCTTTTTGCTTTTTTTTTTATCCAGCTGCCCACTCTTTCGGCCAGCCAGCGAATTCCCCGGCTGATGATCCGCTAAGTCGCGGCTAATCCACGTCAGGAATTTTGCGCATCTAATCAAAAGACACACACTCAGTCCGGGTGCATTCCACGAAGGTCCAAAGACGCTGCTGGCCAACAAATTAGCCGGCTATCTGGGCAAACAAGGGTGGCCGGCCAACGTCATCGCTCAGGGGAAACCCCACGGAAAACAGAAGGGAAACATTTCGCGGAATGGCTATGAGAGGTGCACACTTCGAAATCGAATTCGTATTCTGGCTCACTTGAGTAAACAAACTAAGTACGGGCGCAATCGATGTGTGCCAAAACCTGCACATATTCCCAATTACTAGCAGGTTTCATAAAGATACTCTAGATCCATAAAGATAGGGCAAAATAATTATGACGAATTCACCTGGATTTATAGAACTCCAATTCCTATTCAGCAATTAGTACTCACACTAGTTCAAGTGACTGGGCAAGGGCATCTGAGTGCGAGTATTCTAGATAAGAGTCGAGGCGTTGCAACAAGTATTCGGTGTCCGCTGAATGTCTATTTGCACACAAAACTATATATGCACTTTCGCACAGTATACGAGAATAGAAATGCTCTGGAGCAACAAGTATTTGGGGGCTCCGGACGAGCCACTATATTCGCGAACGGACTTGTTGCCGGGCGATAAGATAAAAAGTGGCTGTCAGAGGCGCCTGAACTTTGGCAATGGGCCAACTCCACAACATGACACTGAAAAAATGCAGTGGCTAAAATAGGCAAGAACACCCGACTAATTCGCATTTGATCTGGGCAGACATTATTTGATCTTGCCTGATTCGGAGGGATTTCCAATGCACTTGAAATATCGAGGGAGATATAGATATAGAGAGGATTAAATAAACAAATATATATATTATTGAAGATATAATAGATATAGATATATTATTGAAGATACGGTTGCAAGCCTCAGCCAAGATTATTTAGGATATAAATCGGTGGAGGGACTTAATACACATTTTCGATAGCCATTAAAGTTTTATATTTATCAAGACTGGCGACTTTTATTTAAATATTTTATAACTCTATAATTCTCTATTTAACTCTTCATACATTTTAATTGTCAAAACTTAATTTTCTAATGAAAATCTGTAATAATTGTCTTACAGTTGCCTCAGATGATGCAATTTGACCAACCATAATTGGGAGACCTCTCCAGGATGCACGACCTCTTCAACAAAGTTCTCGCCAAGCGCGATCTCTCCCGAGCCGGAGACCTTTTCTCCGTCCCGGATGCGGATATTGTAGACGACATCACGGAGGTGGTAGGTTACCACAGTTCCGAGTCATACCCCAAAACTGCAACTCACCATTATTGATTCCTTGCAGCTCTCGGAGATCAGTCCGATCATCTCGCACGCGGACTACGTGAAGAACAACAATGACCAGAGCGTGGTGGAGATCTGTGTGACCCGGGTGCTGTCCTGCATCCGGGAAACGCGCACAGCGGAGCGCTATTGTGCCGCTCTGGTGGATCTGCTGAAGACCTGCCTGCTGTGGAACCTCCAGCCATCGGGCACCACGAAGGAAGAGCCGCCGCATGCCAAGATCGCCGCCGATATCATCTCCAGCATTTTTCTGGTAATATTTATATAAATTTTTCCAGATAAAGTTATGAATATCCTAATCCTTCCCCGCAGAACTATGACAAGAAGGAACTGATGAAAATAGCCTTGCCCGTCGCCGTCCAGTTCCTGCCGAAGGGTAACCGGGAGCTGTCCCGCAACCTGGCAAGCTACCTGTCGCTGGCGGCCATCGACCACGCCTGCCTGCTGAGTCCGCACACGGAGTCCGTGATGGACTCCATTCTGTCTGGAAACTATGGCCTGCTCCGGGTGCTCTCGCAGGTGTACGAGGTGGCCCCGGAGGCGGTGACACCACATGCTGCTCTGCTGGTGCCTCTGCTGCCGCAATGTGATCCCCAGGAGCGGATGGCAGTGTTCCAGCTGTACCTGCTGATCGTGCAGCAGTCGCCCGAGGTGCTGGAGTCATGTGTGCCACAGCTGTGCGGCTTCCTGCTGGACAGCGACACCTCTAGCATCACCATGCAAATCCTGCTAAAGCTGGCTCAGCACTCGCCCAACCTCCTCGTCGACCATTTCGAGCAGCTGCGTCTGGCTGCCAAGACCAACCCGGGAACGATCCCGCTCTGCGCCCAGATCATGACCACGGCGGGCATTGGAAGCAAGGAGACGGCCCAGCAGGCCCTGGACTTCGTGCTGGAGCACCTGCCCACCCAGGCACTGCTGCAGCAGGAGGCCACGCGTCTCTGCTCCGCCTATCCGGTTCTGTTCACGGACAAGGTCCTGGCCTGTGTCCGGCAGAAGAACGCCGCTCTCAGCTCCCAGCAGGATGTGGGCAATGCACTGGGGAACAAGATCTCCGGCGGAGTCACCATCGTCAGCCTGAACAGCTCCAGTCCCAGTCCGCAGCTGAAGCCAGGTGATCCTTCGTTTATCTTGATATAAATATTATATTAATAAATATATCTACAGCTCCCCTTGCCGCACCGTCCAGCAACACCACGATCATCCAGCAGGCCAGCGCAGCTAGTGCCATGCCCATTGCTCCGCCCGCCTCCGCCTCTGCCTCAGCGCCCATCGCCACCTCCACGCCCGTGTCCACAGCCACGCCCACTCCTCAGCATGCGGGCTACACACGCAGGGTGAAGTTGGGCGATTCCAGGAGCACGGGTCGTCTCCATCCCGCCAGCAACACGCACCGGAGTGTGACCCGGCTGAACGTGGCTAGCGGATCCGTGGGAGGACTCCACAAGAGCATGACCCGCCTGAGCAACTCGCAGATCAACCAGCAGCCGGGCGGCAGCTCCAACGGGAATGTGGTGGTGCAGCCCGGTGCCACGCCCAAGACCCCAACCGCCTTTAACAATCCGCCCGTAACGCCGGTGCCGCCGCTGAGCAACAATGTGGTCATCACCGGGCACAACAAGCACGGGATACCCGTGACCTCCGGCGGCGTGACTGTGACCACGTCGCCCTCGAAGGTGAGGCCCCACTCCCAGGGCCCGTCGACGCTGCTCAACTCCAGCACGGTGCTGATGAAGTACAGCACGGACGCACTAAACCAGTCGGTGGGATCGATCTCCATACCACAGGCGGCGGCAGCTGCAGCCACTGCGCAGCCGGTTCAGACCCAGAACGCGGTATCCGTGCACCATGCTTCCCCGGCGCTGCCCCAGGCCTCCAGCAATGGCAATGCCAAGTCGGTGATGAAGCTGCCCGTAAATGGAAATGTAAATGGAAATAAATATAGAAATTTCTTTTATTTATTTAAACAAAAATGAATATTTTCAGAGCGAAGTTATTGTGTCGGGACCCACGACCAATGTGGCACCGCGGCGCAGCGACAACACCAGCCGGACTCTCCTGAACGCCAACAGTGTGATGGATCAGCGGATGAGCACCTTCGAGCCCTACCAGATAATGCGTGATCCCGTCCAGCAGTTCTGCGAGAAGAACTTCAACTCGATCAAGTCTTACATGGACGAGGTGTCGCAGCACTTGCCACCGCCGACGCGCTGCAGCATCGAGGGTAAGTCCTTGGCAGTCCTTTTCCCTCAATCTCTAACTCCTTTGCCTGCCCACGCATCCCGCACATAAATACACACCCCGCACACACGCACATACACATCACACAGTTTCCAATGAATTCGCAGAACGTCGGACCAAAAAGGTGGCCAAGCTGCACTTCGCCTGCCAGATCCGCGGACCCCATTGCCTGTACTCCAAGACTTGCTTCACGATGCGAACGCGCAATCCCAAGACCTGGATACATATGATGTTCCTGGACTTTCAAGTTCGCCATTTCGTGAGTGCCTATAGAACCTGGCTATAGACCAGATTATAAACCTGCTAATCTCCGCTTTTAGGTCAAGGAGAAGTGCGTGCTGAGCACTCGCGAATCCGGCATAAGCAATCTCAAGAATATCTGGCAGATACTCAAGTGCGAGAACCGCAGCTTCACCGAGCTGGTCACCAGCCAGTTTCCGCAGGTCAAGGTGGGTCATTCTTCTACTTCAAGAAAATTATAATATTATAAGTATTTCTGCCCCCTTCAGGACCGGGAGATCCTGGTTAACGAGCTGCGTCACTCGGGCTTCCTGGACGTGTTCGAGGTCTCCAAGACCGACAAGACCAACCCGAACTGCAACGAGCTGGAGTTCCAGTGGGGCTGCTTCCTGTGCAACCATCCGGACAAGGCCATGGGCTTCCTCAACGGCAGCAACCAGCCCATGATCGAGGGCCAGCTGAAGGAGAAGAAGGGCAAGTGGCGCCTCTTCCGGCGCTGGCGCACGCGCTACTTCACGCTATCCGGCGCACACTTGTCCTGCAAGGGATCTGTGAGTATATCGGAGATATATATAACCTCAGGCATGGCTAACATCAAGAATCCTCTAGAGCGGCGGCGAGAGCATCGATGTGAACCAGATACGATCGGTGAAGGTGTCGCGCGGCGCTCGCAACATACCCAAGGCCTTCGAGATCTTCACCGCCGATCAGACCCTAATACTCAAGCCCAAGGATGGCAAGAATGCCGAGGAGTGGGTGCAGTGCCTCAGCATTGTGGTGGCCCACTCGCAGGCCCGCGACAATCCCACGGCCAAGACGAATAGCTTGCCGGCCCGCAGCATGGGCAGCAGCAAGCCCTCCTTCTAGGACTAGGATCCGCCAGGATCCGCCCCCCAATTGTGAGATTATTTGTAAATGTAAAGACAGAGCAACGGCAACACACAAAAGACAAAAACAAGCAGACAAAGGAGCGGCGTCGACAGGACTTTGCTGTCTTTATATACATACACCATATATATCGTTCTATATATACATATATATACAGCCTATGCCTACGCCCATAGACTTACCTAGGTTTACTCACCATTTCAAGGGATTTTAAAAATTTTGCGAAATTGTTTTTATCATTTATAGTTGATTTTTATACATACACATGTATCTAGTTTATGCTTATTTATTGTACGTGTATTAAACAAACAGCTTGCTTTCGAAACTCGAATGCGATCATTATTCTCAGTACACAGGGTCTATCTAGAGGCGTAACCCCCGTTTTCTTATAATTTTCTGATGACTGAATAGCAAATCGTAGCTGCCTTCATAATTTTGGCAATGCGGCAAGGAATTCCGGTTGAGGCGAGCCGAAAAATGTCCCGAAGGACATCTGTGGCGTTTACTCATAAGCAATGTTTCTCGTCCTTGATCAAAGCTAAATTTATTCTTAATCTGCTGTGTAAGTGACGCTAATCCTGTATGGCATGTTGGAGTTTCTAACTAGGGTGCTATCTCAACAAAGTTAAACTTAAATCTAAGATAATATTAAGTGTAGGATTTTCCCTAATACTTTTTTAAAGAATTCATTTTGATCAGGGCTGCAGAAAAAGAAGTCAAGCCGAAAAGTATGCAGCTTAAAAAAATAAAAATGCCGCGGGGTATACTATTTAATTTAAATGCAAATCTAACCTAAGATCATTACTTGCAAATGGATCCAGATCTACATAGATCGCCTGTGTGCAGAGCTCAAAGGAAGTCGTCTAGTTTGTATGTGGAATGTGGCAATGATCACGTTAAAATATGGCTTCCTTTGGACGTGGTTAAAAACATCTAGAGCTGCAATCGATGGCACTCATTCCCCCAGTGCCGAGTCGAGTTGGACGCAAACATTTGTAACTAACTACGTAAAAGTAAACAACGTTCAAGTCCTAATTAGTAGTTAACTAGACAATTAACAACAGTTTGTTATTTTTGACACAATTCAAGGCGTGGACACGTCGCCATTGGCATTGTGATCCGTTTCGTTTAGTTCCAGGAGCTGCGTCCAACTGGCGTTTGTGCGGACGACCTCGATGTCCTGCCGCAGCTGCTGGAGCGGAGCAGGCAGCTCCATGGGCAGGCCATCGTCCAGGACGCGAGACACGTGCTCCAGTTGATTGGCGTATATCCTAAGGCGTTCCACATTGTTGTTATCCTGAGGGGAGCTTTGGCCCTGAATAAGGAAAGAGTTAATGGTGTTTTTTAATGTGGTTTCTTTTTGGAGATTAAATCTTAATAACTAACCTGGCCACCACTGACGTTCTGTAGGTATCCGCTGACCCTCGGATCCTGCAGCTGACCACCTGCCTGCCACATTTTGAGCAGATTCAGGATGCCCAGAGTGTCGCCCTGCTCGGAGTCCTGATTCGGCGAGAAGAGCCTCATGGGCGGGAACTCCGTGGTGGGCGACAGCTTCTTGTAGCTGCTGCACAGCGTGCTCAGGGTGCAGATGTCCTCGTTCAAGCGCTGGCCGGGATTAGGAGTGGAGTGGTGGTGGGGATATGGGATGCAGAAGCAGTAGCGTGGTGGTTACATGGCAATTAGATTGGTTTGTCTCGACTCGAAGTCTCATTTTAAACGAAAGAGTGCGCTTTTGAACTTGATTTGTGACTGTCGCACCATCGAGATGTCGTTTTGATGATGTTTGAGAGATGGTAGAGTGATGATTGATGATTGATTGATATGTGAAAGAAATTATAGGTACAGCTACGACTACAAGACAACTCAAGATGTAAATAAGCCAGGTAATTTATTCAAAATTAGATCTACAACTAAATACTAAATGAATCAAATAAAATAAGATCGCGATCGAGATGGGTGTACAACATATGAGAATATATCTGACGGTAAACGATAACGATATATAGAAATGTCTTCGAAGGATGCGCAACAGAAAATTCCACAAAATGTCTTAGGTCTTAGAACCTTACGTCGATCTCGTTGCGATGGCGCTGCATCTCGGCCTTGGCGCCGCTTAGGTCGCTGCCCTTGATCATCAGCTCCTGGGTGGCGTCCATGAGTTCGTCCTGTAGCTTCAGATTGACGTCCTCCAAGTCTTTTAGTTTCTCCAGCATGTCCTCCTTGTGCTGCTGCAGCTTGTTCCTGGATTAGGTTACAATATGAGGGATGAGCTGATGTCTGGAAATGATTTAATCCCGACTTACTTGTCAACAATCAACTGCTGTATGCAATTGTCGTTGTCCAGCTGAACCAGTCTCAGGACCTTGAGCAATTTGGTCACCAAGGTGTCCACTTCGATCACCTGGTCTACGACTGCCTGGGCGGTGCTGTACTCCATCAGCGAGGGCAGCTCCGCCAACTCCGCCAGCGAATCGTGGCAGCTGAGCTCCTCCGTGTTGCATTGATCGCGAGGACTAAAAATGGAATGGGAATGGGTTAGAACCTTCTCGTATTGAAAGGAATACCACATAGGGACTCACTTCATGGGCATGGCACTCATCTTATGCATGTGCAGCTCCATTTGCTGGCGATTGGTGATGGCCTGGGACAACTGCTGCAGGGAGTCGTCGCCTCCTGCTCCACATCCATTGATATTGTTATGATGGCTGCACTGACTAATCAATTCCGTGGGCAACTCTATTTGGGATATCATCCCCGTGCAGGAGGACACCATGTTGTGGGAATGGGAGTCGGGATGTACGACATCTTCCAACACGTTGTCCATCATCAGCAGGCAGGGTTCCGTCTCCGAGTCCAGCATTTCCGTGGAGTCGGAGTCATCTACAAAAAATTTTAACACAAAGATTAATAATGGAAATTTCAGGGGTTTTAATTGATTCCTACCCCCATTGCCTTGTGGCTCCTGACCCGTGGCTCCTCCGGCTGTGCCCGTGACCTGCGCAGATCCTCCTCCTCCCACTCCATTCCGTTTTCCGGCCTGGCGGAGGGAGAGCCGCTTGCCGGAGTGAGTGGTGGCCTGGCGAATGGCACCGATGACGGCGGCGATGAAGGACTGATTGCGCTGCGGCGAGAGGGAACCGTCGCTGGCCAGGACGAGGGTATGGATGGCATCGCCAGCAGCAGCGGGACAAATGGGCAGGTCCAGGCCATTGGGCCTTTGGCCGTTCTGAACCTGTTCCGACTCCGCCTGGAAGCGAATGTCCTGAAAGGGAAGTATCTATTAGAGTCCATTCGTCATGCCGGGTAGTTCAGGGACTCACCTCCAAGTCCTGCTCGGAAATACTGTAGGAATAGACCAGCTGCTCCACCAGTCCGTCCAGACGTGAATGAAGTCCCGAGAGAGCCGTGGAGGCTCCAGCCACCGAGGCGTTCTGTTGATGGATCAGCTCCCGGGACTTGGTCTCCAGAGCGGAGTACTTCGTTTGTAGCAGGCGGTTCTCTTGGCGGCGCTGCTCGTTGAGCCTCACCAGATGCCGGCACTCGTCCCGCAGGACCTTGGTCTCCTCCTCCCGATTGGCCAGCTGGGACTTGGCCGCCTGGTAGTCCGCCTCCAGCTCCCGCAGAGCATCGCACTGCGCCGCCTTCTCGTGCTGGAGGAAGTCCTGCAGCTCACTGGACTCCTGCTCGATGGCGGCCTTCTCCTGCAGGAGCACTTGCTGCGTGGCCAGGGATCGGCGCATCTCCATCTGGAGAGCTCGACACATGGCCCTCAGCTGGCCGATCTCCTGCTGGCGCTCGAACAGCTCATGGCCGCTCATCTGGATCTGCGACTCCAGCATCAGGAGACTGTCGTGGCCACTGCCATCGCAGCTGTCATCCGACGTGGGTGTTCCGGCACTGGCACTGACCACTCGGGCCAGCTCCAGCATGCCCATCACCCGCTCCGTGTTCAGATGGAGTTCCTGCTGCATGGCCAGCTTCTCCTCCCGCTCCCGCTGCAGTTTGCCACTCAGCTGGCGGACCTCCTGTCGCAGTTGATCTATCTCGGCGTCCCTCTGATCGGGTTCCGCCTGGGTACTCTGATTCCTCTGCTCCACGGCATCCAGAGCGCGTGTCTGCAGGAGGCCACCGCCCAGAACCTGCTCCAGATCCTCGCTGGTCAGAGCCGTTTGCACCGCAGTCTCATGATAGATCCGAGTCCTGGGCGCCATCGGCTGCGGCCTTCGCAAGGAGTTCACTTTGGCGGTGGCGGGAGCCAAGCTCCTGCGACTCGTAGGAACCACCATCACCGACGAGGTCATGCGGGCGTCCACAGCAGCTGCCCGGCTTATGGAGTTGCTCCTGGACAGGCGGCCGCCCGTCAGATCCTCCACAGACTGCTGCTTCCGGCGCCGAGGCAGAGTTCCGCCCGGCGCTGGGCTGCCTCGCATCCGGTTCACGGTGACATCCGGGGTCACTGACATCCCGCGACGCGCTGCTCCTCGGTTCGCCGGCCAACGACCATCGTCGGAGGGAGTGCCTGGGGTGCGGGCTCGGCTCAGCGAGGGGGTTCTCTGCACTTGGGCGAGCCGCTGGACAGACTGCGCCCGATTCAGGGCATTGGGCAGGGTGTCCGGCTTCTGAGGGCGTGCCAGGCGGGCCGAGGTGGGCGTGGCCGTGGAACTGGGCACGCGGAAGGACGAGGAGGACAGGCGCGGCTTGTTGGTGTTGGCAGGTGTGGCCGGTGAGCCCGGCGTCGCACTGTTCCGGGGCAGGCTCTCCGCTCTCTTGAGATTGGCCACTCGCCCGCGTAATTGATCCTTGGCCGGAGTTGTGGCCGCCTGCTCGGGCTCGAACATGGCCACCTTCTTCTTCACAGAGCCATTAGTCCTTCGTGGCGGCGATGTCTTCTCGCTGCCCGCCTCACTGGGCGTCTGGGTCACCGTGGTCGTAGTGGTCACCTTTAGCTCGCAGCTGTCGTAGATCTCCTCCAGGCCATTGCTGCTGGTGTAGCCACCACTGGTGCTGCTGAGACCACGTTGCAGGGTCACTCGCGAGAGGCAGCAACTGCTGGCCACGTCCAGGCCACTGTCACTGCCGTCGCAGTTGCTCGGCGCCACTCCGGACTCACTCAGCTCCAGACTGGTCATGCCCACAACCAGCTGCTGCTCCTCCAGGCAGACCATCTCCTGCTGCTGCTGTTCCTCCGCTTGCGATGCCATCTCGAAGAGAGTGGCGGACATGGCCGAGCCCTGTGGATGGAAATGAAGCATTAATATTATGCTCTCAAGAAGACCCAAAAATATCCATAATTAAGCCAAAACAGCCTTAATTTCAATTCGGAAACCAGTTCTATGTTAGTTTTTATTTGAGTAATTAATCTGCATATTTAGTTTGAATATTAAGAAAATTACATTTTTAGCCAATTTTTGACAATTTTAATGATGTAACCCCTTACAAAATTTTGAAAAATTGGCCAAAATTTTTTTTCTCATTTTGTTAAGTATTTTATTGTTAAATAAATGTAATTTTAACGGCGAATCGGAAAATATGCGACATTTGGCTATCATTTCATTTTTGGCCAAATTATGCTCTCCAGAAGACCTCAAGTATGCGGATATTTGGGTCCTTAAATTGGCATTTTTATATCCTAATTTTTGGACAAATCAAACTTAAGAATATCCATAACTTGGCCAAAACAGCCTTAAAAACAGCGGATCGGAATGTATATGGCATTTGGCTGTCATTCCATTTTTGGCCAAATTATGCTCTTCAGAAGTCATCAAGTATGCGAGTTTTTGAATCGGCAATTTAATACCCTACATTTTTTGACAAGTCAGACCTAAAAATATCCATAATTAAGCTAAAACAGCCTTAATATCAATTCGGAAAGCAGTTCTATGTTAGATTTTATTTGGTTAATTAATCTGCATATTTAGTTTAGAAAATAAAGAAAATAAATTTTTAGCCAATTTTTGATAATTTTAATGATGTAACCCCTTATGAAATTTTTAAAAATTGGCCAAAATTTTATTTCGAATTTTTCCAAATATCTTATTGTTAAATAATCGGAATTTTAATGGCGAATCGGAAAATATTCGGCATTTGGCTATAATTTAATTATTGGCCCAGTTATGCTCTTCAGAAGTCATCAAGTATGCGAATTTTTGAGTCCTTAAATCTTCATTTTTATATCCTAATTTTTGGACAAATCAAACTTAAGAATATCCATAACCTGGCCAAAACAGCCTTAAAAACAGCGGATCGGAATATATATGGAATTTGGCTGTCATTCCATTTTTGGCTAAAATATGCTCTCCAGAAGACCTCAAGTATGCAGATATTTGGTTCCTTAAATCTTCATTTTTATATCCTAATTTTTGAACAAATCAAACTTAAGAATATCCATAACTTGGCCAAAACAGCCTGAAAAACAGCGGATCTGAATATATATGGCATTTGGCTGTCATTCCATTTTTGGCCAAATTATGCTTTTCAGAAAACCTCAAATATACGCATTTTTGAATATGTTATTTAATACCCTACATTTTTGGACAAGTCAGACCTTAAAATATCCATAATTAAGCCAAAACAGCCTTAATTTCAAATCGGAAAGCTTTTCCATGTACGTTTTTATTTGGTTAATTAATCTGCATATTTAGTTTGGAAAATAAAGAAAATAAATTTTTAGCCAATTTTTGACAATTTTAATGATGTAACCCCTTATGAAATTTTAAAAAATTGGCCAAAATTTTATTTCGAATTTTTCCAAATATCTTATTGTTAAATAATCGGAATTTTAATGGCGAATCGGAAAATATACGGCATTTGGCTATAATTTAATTATTGGCCGAACTATGCTCTCAAGAAGACCTCAAATATACCCATTTTTGAATCGGCAATTTATTACCCTAGTTTTTTGAACAAGGCATACTTAAAAATAACCATAATTAAGCCAAAACAGCCTTAATTTTAATTCGGGTAGCTTTTCTTTATTAGTTTTTATTGGGTTAATAAAAATATAAATCTCTTCCAAAAATAAGATAAACGTAAAATATACAATTACAATATTTATTTTAATATTTTCTCTACTTCTATACATATATTAACTATTATTCCAGGACTGCTTACGATCTGAATAGCTTCCTGCTAAATAATATCTAGATAATAGGACATTTTCCCAGTGCAGTGATTCACTTGATGCGACCCACATTGGGGGATGCGTATTTTTGGGATGCCTGGCATTTCGGGCCCGATTCCCATTTCCCGCTCCCATTCTCTCGGCATGCGACACAGCAGCTAAATGCAAACAAGTTGCATGCCACCGACCTTTTCCCGAATGCAAAAATAGGATTCTCGAGTACAATTCAATTTTTCGGTCAAGTTGCCCGGCACGCAACCCAAACAGATGGACTTGGTCGTTGCATGGTGACCAGCAGGACCAGTCCTCGTCGTCGTCGGGTGTGCCGTGCCCCCAGGCTGTGATTGACTTGAACTAGTTCACAGGCGAAGGCGACAGTCACGACATGAAATATGCACGAAGCCGGGCCAACACCTGCCGACATCCCAATATAACTGGGCCATCCGTCGCCAGGGCTTTGACGTAAATAAATTATGAGGAGCATTGTCTCGTGGGGTCGTCATCGTCGAAATGCCCGAGCCCGTACTTGCACCCGAGCTTGCTGGCACTCACACACACATTTGGTGTGTGTCTTGCGGCTGGTTCTGTGGCACGTTGACCCAACTCGCAGACAGCTGTGGGCCATCATTGCGGAACTTTCCAAATTCGCATCCAATTTGGCATGCCACATTGTTGTCCCAGAAGTTAGCTTCGCAATTCGCACCCTATCGCAGCCATCATCATCATATTTCTAGTTGACTCACATTAAGGTATACATAAGACCAAGTTGGAGTTGGTGGGGAGTACTCAAAGGGGTTAAGCCTTAATTAAATTGAGATTAAGAAATATATTTATGGAACTGAATATAGGTAAAGAAAATAATATTATAATAATAATTATATTTATATTTACATGAACTATATTATCCCTTTAGTCACACCAAATGGGATGTAAGAGTATCAGCTATTCCGCACTTGAAAATACAGGTTTTAGTTTAATTCCAGCATATTTGGCTTTACATTACAGTCGGAGTTAGACACACGTCATTAGCGTCATGTTTGTTATGCGATCTCCCAGAGATTTGGCCAAAATTGGGCGATTTCATCAGCGGCAGAGGTGGCTGCGAAGGGAGATCTTAATGAAGTTGCTCCAGTTTTCGTCAAATTGGAAGTTTATTTGAGGCGAATTACCGTACATTGAGAGTGGCCAGCAGAGTTGGCCAACTGCCAACCGGTTTGGCTGGACAGCCAGCCGCCCTTCCCCTTCGGTTCCCCTTTTTTGTATTTTCCTGTATTTTCTTTTATTTTCTCCAGGTAGAAATGCCACAAGATCCTGTGTAAACGGCCTTAAAGGCTGTCTTGAGTCGTGCCTGCCTGCCACTCGGGCAATGCTCGAGTTGACTTTAAAGGCCGGCTTGGACTCGTTTTCCCATCTAGACAGGCAGACATCTAGACAAGACAGCCCCCTAATGAAGACCACTCGTGAGCGTTGAATGGAAACGAATCCAAGGGCCACCGCCTCCTCCAAGTCCTCCTCAAGTGCTCCTCCTGCTGCGAGCCCCCCAGAAGGGCGCTAAAAGGGGCAAAGTGAAGCCATAAACAGTCGCACACACAAAGTATCTGCTGGATACTGAGCACACACACACAAAGTATCCGCTGGATACACATTGTGGCAGCCAAGTCTAGGAAGAGGAAGGCCACTGGGGATAGGGAGAGATCGGGAACAGAATGAAGTTGTCGCCGCTAATCCACGAATCGATCCCAGTGCCAAGTGGCCCTGGCAGTGAAAGATGCCAGTCTGCCGAGATGCCGGAAAAAAACTCGTTTCGCATCCGAGGCCGGCGCTTTATCGAAGCCGGCTCTCTGGTCTATGCCAAGGCGCTTGGCGGAATTGTGTGAATAAACCGGAACTGACGCTGCATCTAAACACTGGGGGAAATCGGGGTGTTATCAAATATATATTATACAAAACATTCCATTTCTAATAAATTAATTTATTAAAACTAGAATACAACATACATTCTATATTTTTAGGGGACTGGTATATGTGAAGGCTACGCTTTTATGGCTGTGGCTTTCCGTGTGCAACTTGCAACATTAAGTTGCCACATTGTATAGTCGGATAATAGTTCAAGGCGAAAGCTATAAAAGCACATAGGGAACCCACAATGGAAACCCTTGAGTGCGATGTCGTCACGGCCCATTAACTCCAATCAATGGACGAGTGTAGGGCTATTCCTCTGGAGGAGGCCCTGCTAATTCGATTAAGGCGCTCGGCAGAGCAAAAATAGAGACCCAGGCCGGCGGCGCGTCGCGATGTCGCTGACTTTGCCAAGTTAATTGCACTTAGCCGTGTTGCGTGGCTGAGGATGGCAAGTGAAAAATGGGAAATGGGAAAAGTCGCAGAGCTGCAAGTGCCCCAAGTGGCGCGCTTAACGCTTCGCTCGGCATTAATTGCGGTGTTTGATGTCTCTGATGCGTTGTCAGGCGGTGACACTGTCAAACTCCCCGATCTTCCACAGATCTTCCATTTACTGCGGATTAGCAACCATTCATTGAACGGACGGGGGTCTCATCCCAAAGATTTCGCCGATTTTACAACCCGTTTAGAAGTGAGAGTTAAGCTGGATTAAGAGCACTACCTGAGCAGGTATTTCGCATTTTTCACCGCTCTTCTAAGCTAAAAGTGAAGCGTATTTCTCTCTCATCTGAATCCACAGAATTCAACGGATTATCGCATCTCTGTCGCCGGCTATTTTTCTGAGAACCGCTCGGCAATTTGTTCCTCAATTATGCATTCCCACACAGAGAGCTATACGAGTATGATGTACAGACTCCGAATCACATGACAATTGCGACCTGCATCTGCATAAAACAGTGCGTTTCACAATAATAAGGATAAATTTTCTAATATACAGGGGTATATAATATACAGATGTTTATAAGGTTAAAGGTTTATAAGGAACTTTGATAAAAACATAAGATTTTGAGAGTTAAAAATTTTCTAAAAAAGGTCTATAAATTACATGGCTACAATTAGTAAATTATTCGATTAATCCAAGATTAATTTAATGTCTAAATAATATAAACAAAAAACAATTATTACACGTTAAATCAATATTTCTTATTTTAATAAAGAATGATATTAAATACTGTTTAGCTAAGCTAGCTGATGTGCTCAGTTATATTCTAGTTAAACTTTATATTTTGTTTAATATTTTATATAAAAGGAACTACTCTATTTTTAGATAAAACTAAAAGAAGATACCCATCCAAACCACTCAAGGATTAATCCAATAGAATGTATATTTAATGCTGGAATAGTCACACATGAAACGCACTGCCCTTGCATCAGATTATTTATGCGATCTCAGTTCCTTGGTCAGTGATTCCGTGCCACATGCTCCGGACTTTTTCCAATCCGAATAAAAGAGGGGAAATCCAAACGTTCTCTTGCATAAATTTCTCCGCTGCCCGTCGTTTATTCTGTCTGCTGTGGCAGTTGCATTGAAAACAATTTATTTCCCCATACAGAGAGTATTTAAAGCAATTTATTTTGTGTCGTAGCTTGGGGCCCGGGTATTAGCGGAACCCCTGGAACCCAGATGGTCGCGGCTCGTAGAACCCAATTGATACATTATTCCGAGGGGGAGTTTAATTCTGGCAATGGTTAATTGATATGGAACTGGGTGTCATCGTAGGAACACAGAACAGGTGGTGCGTGGGCTGCCCCGCCCCTAAGAGCTCCACTCCCCGAAAAGCGTTTTTCCAGCGTTTAGTTGTTTGTCAAAGCACTTCCTGTGCCGCCAGCGAGCCACGAAACTCTAACTGAAACTCAAACTGAAACTCAAATGAAGTGAAACATTTGTGCCGCGAATTACAATCGAGTAGCCCCCGTACCACACCCCCCTTTTTTTTAGTTTCAGCCCGCATCTGCTGAACAGCCGAACCGGGCACCAGCCCCTCCACCACCCCCGCCATTGCAGTTATAATGAGTTGCAGTTGCAAGTTGTGCGCACAGTTTTCCTCTGGGGGACGAACGTCAATTGAAAACTGCGCAACACAGCGAGAAAATAAGTACAAGATTAATAGAAAAAGAAATATAATTGTATATAAGTAATTATATAGGATTCGAGATTAAATACAGAGGTAATCTTAAATAAACATATCATAATATACGAAAATAAGTACAAGATTAACACAAATATAAATAGAATTGTATATAAGCAATTATTTGTTCTCTTATAAGATTCGAATTTAATAACAGAGATAATCTTAAATACACCTATAATAATATAACATATAAATATAAGTAATCAATTCATAGATTCAATTCAATTTTTTCCCTGCTCTCTCCTTGAACAGTTTCAAATAAGTTAAGAACTTGGTAGAATTGGTAGATCATTGATCTTGGGAACACATGTTTCTTCGCCCAGTGCCTTGAGTTTATGTTTCGGAGAAGGGGCAGCTGAAGACCCAGGGAGGGAGCGGTGGCCTGAAGTCGGAGAACTTCTCGACTCTTCCGGGTTCTTTCCCTCGTTCTGGCCGCGTCCCTGTTTTGGTGGTTCCCCGTTCTGCGTTCTGCATTGCACCTGCCGACTTATCGCGCATTATGCACACAGAGCGGACCAGAAAATTGTAAGCATGATTTTCTAATTTTTAGCCGATTCCCTCGTCTCGACTTCGCGGCTTTGCCTTTCTTCAGACTCTCTCCTCCCGTTTTTAAACAGTTTCAATTTGTTTTGGGACCCCTGTCTGTATATGTTTCTTGGGGTATCAAAGAAAGAATAACTAAGACTGAAAAGGGGCGGCTCTGAAATCAGTGGACAGAGAGGGCGTGGCGATGCCAGCTGGCTGTCACGAGTCCCGGGTATTTCGGGGCTTTCGGGGATCGGGAGTATTATGCCTTGGGAATTGGGCATCCGACATTGGGCAACTATAATTCGAGTGCGAGTAAGGGGAGCAGGAAGAATCGGCCGACTGAGTCGCTCAGCGCTTTTGAAGTTGGCCCCTGATGTATTGTTGTTGATTTAGACGCCGCAGTCTCTGTTGTTGCTGCTACTTTTTTTAGTGCCTTAAACTATAAACAATTTTTTGGCGGCTTCTCAGCCAACGGCAACGGCACGCAAAAGTTTCGCTTTGCATTTGTTGGAAAGTTTTTTCGAATTTCAGATTAGGCAATAGTGAAAATAAGGCAGCTCCAAGCTCTGAAAAATGCCTCAGACATTGAGGATTACACTGGACTGCATAAATAATTACAAGAAAATGGGTTACAAAATCAATGTACTTTAAATATTTGTTATAGAAAAAATCATTATCCCTCAAGAAGTAATAAAAAATATATGGTTAAAGACAAGAAGCAATATGTTGTTATTAAATACATTAATAACTATTTGAATAAAACACTTTAAATTAAGTTCTATATTCTTGTGATGTTTACAAGGGGATTTTTTTGATCATAAATCAATTTTTTGTGTCGGATAAACCTTGTCGAATTAGTGAAATGATTTATGTTCTAATAATAAGAACAAACAAGAGTCAGCAAAAGTTTCTCTGAAGATGGAGGTGACTTAAATTTCTGGTAAAATTAGTCACTTGCTTTACTGATAAAGCTCTAAAACTCTACATCAAATTTGTATTATTTTAGTTCTATAAATTACACTAAACTCCCATATAAATAGTGTAAGAGAACCATACATACTCCCTATCGGAACGTCCCAGTTAATCATCACTCCCGCGCTGTTTATAAATAGCGACTCATAGACAAACCCGATTTGAGTGTACTTTTTGCCAATGGAGTTGCTGCTGTGTGACAAATGCGACGCACTTGATTTTGTATCAACTTATGTATATATATGTATATAGACGTGTGCGATGAGGGCGGAATATCGTGCGTTGGCCTGGTCCAAAAGCGAACCGGAATAGACCGGAGTGGAGCGGCATGACACGGTGACTATGGACTATGGAGTACCGTTCGCTCTCTTTGTGAAACTCCCGGCTTAATTAACAACCCATTGCGTTGGCAATTACGCCAACTACTAAAATTATTTGTCATATGCCAGAGAAAGTCGGGATCGCGTCTGCTGCGTCTTGATCTCTAAAGCGTTGTGGCACGTTTGATGTTTTGGCCCATGCTCCAACCTGCTCTCTTAACAGTTTGGATATCAAGAAAATGGCTTTTACGACATGCCATAATACACATATTTTTCATACCGATCCGAGTAAAAACAGCGAGTACAGACACAGACTGGGGTACTTCACGCTCCGCGGACTTTTTCAGCGGCATGCGCCACACGACACTCTCCCCCGGCGGAGCCGGAAAAGGGGCCAGCGTGGAGCGGGCGGTCTTGACCATTGACCAGCTCGCCGCTCCGAGTTGGGCTTGACTGGAGGCAATCCATAAAACCAAGGCAAAGCGCAAAAGACCACACAGGCAAAAAATCTTGCCAAATACCAGTTCATAAAAGGAAAACGTTCTTGCTAAAAATATGTGCAAGTACCAGTTCATAACAAAAACGGGATTTTTTCTGCAAAAATTTAGAGAGAACTTTCCTCAACGGCAGTTAAAATGGTTGTTCTTAAATAAATAAATAATAAATATTTATTTATTTAAGAACAGCCATTTTAACTGCAATTGAGGAAAGTTCTCTCTACATTTATTTATTTAACAAACAAGGTAGTTGAAAAATATCTCTAACCGTTAACCTTGTTCTAGGTTATCAGGATTCAAGATAGAAAGTTTATAACAAAAACGCATGCTGTCGAAATTTAATTTAATTTTAATTTTCCTTTTACACTGATTGATATTTATTTACTTTAATTTTTAAGATAACAAACATACAAAATTCCACTCCACAAAAAGTATTATTTTGCTATCTTTGGAATACTTTGTGATATGATAACAATAAACACATATATGTGTTTATCAGATTGATAAGCCACAAATGGGAATATTTTTGGTATAACAATATACCAAATTGATGATTAATTGTTAAGATATTACTTCTCTACACAAGAATCCAGTTAAACGGCAGAGAAAATGCGAATGGAAATTTTGATCCACATAATATCCATATTAATACTAATGTAAATAGTAGCAGATCTACTTTAAATAATAATAGGCATTAAATATAATAATACCAATATGTAGAATGAATTACCATTCAATTAGGTTCATTTGGTAACTATATATAAATATTTTAATATAAACGAGAAAACATTCATAAAGTATTAGACTAATATCTCAAAGACTTTGTATCTTTCATAATATTAAATATCTTTATAGAAAAATTTTGCAAATATTTTTTTTGCAGTGCAGGAATCGCCGAAAGCGGCACAGCCAAAGCGAATGGAAAGCATCTGTCGGCGCGGCAATGGAAGCGGAGATGGAGACAGAGAGACGCCTGGAAGTCTCGCCTGAGAGCCTCGCTCATTGTCAACGCGTGTCTCGAGAGCTTTGGCAAGGTTCCAGGCGGGTCCAGAATTTTTCTCCAAAGCATCCATCCCCCTGAGATCTGAAATGCAATAACAGTATCTCTTTTGTCTGGCGTAAGGCGATATATGTAGCCTGAATTGTGCTCTGCTTTTGCCCTCGTTTATCGTGTTTCGTACGCGCGAGGGTTCCATTCCCAAATTGCAAAACGAGGCAAAAATCTGTCCATTCAACTGACCTTGAAACCCACCCAGACTTCTGCTCGTATGAGTGTGTCTGTAGACGATTATATGGAGGCTTATATTATACACAATGCAAAATTTAGACAAGTTTTAGGGGGCTCACAGCAGAAAACAGGCTGTTAAAATTCGCACACTTTGAAACTTGTTTATCATAAATTATTCCCATTGTTATTGAGAGGTTCGCTAATCGGACATTTATATGCCGGTTATCGGGGCGAAATTCATAGAAAATGCACTCCTTATCTCCAGAGAGTTGGGGCTCCCAAGTGGTAAGAAGTGCTTAGGCCGAAAACCTCTGCTGATAAGACCTATCAGCAGGAGGCATGTGTGTGGGAAAGGGAAATGTGTCACACGCAGAAGTGAGGCTCGTTTCTTACGACTCTTTCCACGGAAACTGCATTAATTGTACTTAATTAGCGATTTCCTCACTGAACTCCGCGGCCATCCCCTCCCCCGCTCCGGGAGGCAAATTGTCGCATTATGGAGTAACGGCTGCCATGTCCGCTGCTCCATCGATAGAGGCTTATGAATATGGTAAAAGCCACTTAACCAGGCCACAAGGCACGGGAAGAAATAATACCAAACATGGAAATCACTTTGAGAAATCTTCAGATAGATGTACATTGTTTGGTAGGAAGGGCAATATTTACTTCCGTAAATAAAATTTATATTTGTTTGTAATATTTACCTAAAAAAATGTGCTTAAAAATGTGCTTAAAAATGTGTTTTAAATGCAATATAAACTAATTCCATAATTGTTCAGTGGATAGAACCAGAAATCTATAAATTATTAGTATTATTCTTGTTCTTATAAATATAATCTTAACTATATTGAAATCAAGATTGACAAAACAAAAATGCTACAAAATTGATTTAAATCATATTAAGAAACAGGAAAACTCAAAAGACAAACTAGTAAAATTTCTCAGAGTTTACTTCTTGAACTTTTTGCCATCAGAAATGGGTGCCTGTCATGTTGACCCCGCTTTCGCATAACTTTTTTTCCCAGTGTGTCAGTTGTGACTGTTTAACTGAGTGACTGACTGACGGACTGACATCAAATTGCACTCTTCCTGATTGCTTCGTCGCTTCAAAATCGATTATCGTCGAAGTCATGCAACTGAAATTATATATGCCCCTCTTCCTGCACCAACATAAGTATATAAAAATATATAGATATACTCGTATATTGAAGTTAACGCTGCATAATGAAGCGGACGACGTGGCTAGGATATGAATACGGAAGCCCCGAGTCGCCCTGCCCTGACCTTTTTAATTTCAGCTAAAAACCAAAGCCACACGACGCCAAGACATGAGACTTGCCACCTCTGACCCGCACGCCGCAACCACCATCGTCACCCACCGGACGAGGGACGAGGGACGATGTGGCACCATCTCGAGTCGCAGCTCATATTCGATAACCACTTTCTACCCACCAAATGAGTTACAGTGGAACTCCCACCACAACTTGGTTTATTTATGTTGGTATTAAAAAAAGTATAAAAGATATTGACATTTTATTGAATATTATTTTAAATTAATTTCTCAAAAACGGTT
Source organism: Drosophila pectinifera (assembly GCA_008042775.1). Classification (NCBI taxonomy): domain Eukaryota; kingdom Metazoa; phylum Arthropoda; class Insecta; order Diptera; family Drosophilidae; genus Drosophila; species Drosophila pectinifera. The sequence goes on from VNKC01003111.1 coordinate 31,609, forward strand.
ACTTGTAAAAGTTCTTTGGAAACAGGATTTAAAGGGATGTAGAGTGGTCCGAAAATATGATTGGAATCATTTCAATATCCAATTAATACTTGTTTGTAAGTATATAAAATATACATTATATAAAATAAACCAGTATGGTAATTAAACATGCCATAAGGGAGTTCAACAGCCCTGATAAAGTGATTAAAGATATATTATAAATATATTGAATATAAATTGACACGATATAAATTAAAAATGTGGTTTTTCTTGTCACATAAAAATGTGTAATTTAATTATCTTTAATTATTCTTCCCTATAACAGAAAACCCGATGTTACAATTATTTTACTGAATATCTAAGTAAGATTTTATAATTATTTCAATACCTATTTCGACGAAGAATAAGACCTTTTTTAAGTGGTTCACATTGGTTAAAGGATTCTGTTCTCTTAAATTCTGTTCTCTTAAACTAAAAATATCCACTGAATATTTTTTAAATATTTTAAAAGACCTTAAGTAAGGTCCCACTGTAGTTACTCACCCACGGAGTTGGAGTTGAAGGAGTAAAACTGTGCCAGCGATTGAGGCTGCTGGAGTTTGGTTCGTTGATTCGTTCGCTGTTTTTATGTTTTTTTTTTGCCTTTTCTTTGTTTTGTTTGTTTGTTTGTCGAACTGTTGTTGTTGCTTGTTGTTTCTGCGGCTGCTCCTTCTTCAGTGGGCGACGATGGAAATGTCAGAGGGTCGCGGCATTACGGCCTCCCAGGGCATTCTCTTTTCGACTTAGCTATTCCCTCGCTGCCTGATAATTCTATTATTGCTCTCGCTCTCTTGGGGGGGGGGGGGGGGGG
>VNKC01003111.1:32447-135229 GCA_008042775.1 Drosophila pectinifera
GGGGGGGGGGGGGGGGGGGGGAGTGCGGAAAATGGATGGCAGCGAATCGCGGACGGAAATTTGCGAATTTAGCGCTTCAATTTTGTGCAAATTGAATGCACAAACACACGCAGTGGAAGGAGCGATGGAGGGATGGAGAGATGGGAGGATTGGAATTATCGCCCCGGCGCTCTCTCTCTCCCACACACACGCGCGAATTCCAGTGACAGCTGCAGAAACTGGAGAAAAGAAGAGAAGCAGAGCATGAATGAGTGATCACTGGAAGGACGAGTTCCTGTCGCGCTCTCTCTCTCTCTCTCTTTGCCTCTCTTGTTTGTTTGTATCCTTTTGTTGTTCCGTTTACCTAACTCAACGGTTTATTGGTATTGCCAGGACTCGCTTACACACACACACACACAAAAACACACATCAACACACTGGGACACTGCAGCTGAGCGCTCAAAGGAAAAATCGATGTTGAATCTGCGAATTAAAAGTATCCACCGCACATCGATTAATTGCCGCAAGAGCCTGCCGATTTAATTTAGTTTTCCAGGCAGAAAAACGTCATAAGGCTTCGGTGGAAAACCCGTTCCTTGCTCAGGAAAAGCGGAAAAGCGAAAATGGAAAAGCGGCTGAATGAAACGCGCCCACTTGCGGTAAACAACAAGTTTCGTCAGTTTAAAACGAATAAAATCGATATACATTTAACAAAACATAATGAATAACGTCTTTATTATTTAAATATTATTTTATGTCTTGTGTATTTGGTAGGGCAAACTATCACTTAAACACTCCGTCAATTGTCGTACCGGTTCCTCTGCAAATTCCTTCAATTGCCGAAGTTTTTTTTGTTTAATATCGATGTTTTTAATATATATTTTTAAGAGGAACCGAAAACAGCGCGCGCTGCAGCGCTCTCTCGAAAATTACTGAGAGCACAAGGTGCGGGTTGCTTATATAGATTTTTCCGTTTTAGAGCAGCCATAGAAACGTAGCATAAAAATACCAAAAAGCCGGATTTCTTACATACTGTGTTTATGCAAAGACTAATTTTATGAAATTCATGGCATAAGCATTGGAAGTAAAATATTGCTATCCATTGTAATTTCATAATTAAGAGATAAATAAGAGATTTCATAATTAACTTACTTATTTCCTTTAGTTCTGCATATGAATGTGTAGATATTAAAAACACTATAATAGAAAAAAAACTAACTCCATATGTTCATAACAATATAATAATAATAACTTCATTACTATTTATTATAAACTAAATCTTTAAGCCAGCAAACATAAATTTGTACAACAAAAAAAAAAAATATATATCATGGGCAGCATGTCGTATACTTTATTAGCCACGAGGCATTTTAAAATACCATAAATACCATCTGACAGACCCACTGCCTCAGCGCGGTATTGTCTTATACGTTATCTTATACTTTCGAGCCGCCACGTTCGAATTTTAAGTAGTGAGGTTAAAATTTTTACATTTAATTTAATTAAATAAATATAACTATATATATATAAAAATATAACTATATGTATATAATAATGTTAGAAATAGGAGAAAGTATTTACAAAAATAAATATGTTTTGCTAGGTTTCTGCTATTATTATTATTTTAGGTATCAGATTATTAATTAATTAATTAATTAATTTATTACCAATATTGTTTAAAAGTTCACATTAATAAATATTTAATTTTAATATTATTCAAGTATATTATAATTTAATTATCAAAGTAATTTGTAAATAAACTCTAAAGAGTGTTCTTCCATATGTAATGTTTTAACAGTATTTCATTTATATATGAAATATTTAAGGTTTCATGTTCATATGAAAATATTTAATGTTTCATTTTCATATGAAAATACGATTAAAAAATATCAGAACTGGGAAATTTCATAAAATTGCTAGTAAAATATTTATTTATTCTTTTGGCAATGATCTTTATAAATAAAATTATTTTTAAATAAAGAATAAATTAATTAAATAAAATGAATGAATTTAAGGTTACGTAATTTTGAATACATGTGATCTAAGTAATTTCACAATTCAGCGAAATAGCTTTTCTAAAAATAAACGATGACTCATTTATTTATCTATTTGTTAAGCTTATTTTCTTTTAAAACCTTTAAGATTTAACGAAGTTTTAAAACGAATTTGATTTCTTAAATAAATATATAATGTATTCTACAACATAGTTCGTAAAATATTTCATTTAAAAATAAAATATTTAAGGTTAGGTTTAGATTTAATATTGCATAATTTCATGAAACACGTGATATTTCCAAGCACATGAAACCGATTAAACTAAAAATAGACGCATACGTCACCTACCTTTTGCATGTGTTTGTGAAATAAATGCAAATGTTTACAGTGCCGAATTAGCGATAAGGTTGGCGCGAAAGTTGCCTATAAAAGCTGAGCGACGAGAGCCCAGAGAAACCAGTCGTCGAGTTCCAGTGTTCAAGTGAAGCAGCAGCGATATTACAAAGAGTTCCAGTAGTAACAATAATAGTTCCAGTAGTAACAATAATAGTTCCAGTAGTAACAGTAATAGTTCCAGTGAAAGCAGCAACAGTTCCAGCAACACCAGCAGTTCCGGCAGCAACATCTGTATTTACAGCAGCAGAAGCTCCTCCGAAACCAGGTGTTAAGTGAATTTCTTATCGAGTCAGGTGTAAATCAGTGCAGAAATGTCGCAATCCGATAACGCGGCACGTGAGCAAACTGCGGCAAACCCGATGCCCGAGGCATGTCAAGGATGCCGCGGCCAACTGCCACGCTCTACGCCCGTCGAAGTGGAGGACATGGCCACCCCGAGGCTGGAGAAACTCATCCGTAAGGCCACTATGGCCCAGAAAATGCTGAGCGAGGTGATGCAGCAGCTCCAGAAGCAGCAGGAATCTCAGGTGTCGCACAAGGAAGCCAAAGCCAAGGCAGTCCGCAGCTCTCAAGGAGGTAAAGGGCGACACAGGGGACGCAAGCATGGCCATCATAGTAGCTCCTCTTCCAGTTCCAGCTCCGGCCACAGCGACTGCGAGCTGATTGCGGTCGAGAAGGAGAAGGAGATCTCTCATAGGCGGAGGCACGTCCGCGAGGATCGCAAGCGGGATCGTTCCCGATCCCGCGGCCGTTCCCGCGGTCACTCTCGTGGCCGTTCCCATGGGCGTTCTCGTTCCAGGTCCTACACCGATTCCCGACGATCCCGAGCCCTGCCCCTGGCTCTGCCCGTCCAGATTTCAGTGTAAGTATCCTGGCATCAAACAGTATTATCCATTATCCATATTATCTATTAAGTGTGCACATAAATAAAAAACCAAAAAAAAATGAATAAAAAATATTATTATATGAAAATTATCTAAAGAGTTGTTATTTCTAGTTATCCGGGTGGCTTCCTGTTATGGATTATAAATTATGGATATGTATTTGAGTTATTTTGGGGAAAATAATTTGGAAAAAAAAAATAAAATCCTTAATTTCCAGATAATAATATAATATAGATAATGATATATTATTTTATTCAGATATTTTATTTGATTAACTTCTTTGATGCTTTATTTCAAGAAATTGTGAAATATATTTTATAAAATTAATTATAATAATTTTATAATAATAATGCTGCGAGTATCTTACCTTCCTCTGAAATAAACTCCAAAAGCATAGAAACACTCTGGCTTTATTTTTAAATATTTCTTATATTTTTTAAATGCGGTTTGTTTTTACATTAATAGTTTTTATTTTGTAGTTGTGCTAATTATATGTTAAACATAAAAATTGTTTCATCCTCTCGTATATGTACTTGGTTTTGTTCTCCTTTTGATTGTGATCTATTAAGTTAATTTTCATTTTGATTTGTAGACTTTGCTGTGAGGTTGCCCCTTGCAGTCGCAACTTGCTGCTGTTCTTGTTTAATAAATTCGTAAAATTCGATGTTGAATGTAATAAACCATTATCATTGCTTCGTACAAATAAATGCATATAAAAAACCGACTAAAATTGCACACCGCAATTGCTATATAAACAAAGAGTGCTGTTTCCATTTTATTCAAAAAACGAGGCTCAAAAAAGTGTGGGCCCAATAAATTTGCCCCAAGTGAACACCTTAATCTGCGACTTTATGCTGTGGTGTGTGGATTCAGTGGCTCTAATTTGTATGTTCGTAATTCATGGCTTCTATTTACTCGCTTTTCATGGCTTGCATTATTTATTGTATACTCGTAATTTAAGAGAGCTTTTCTAAAAACAAATTTTGGCACATGGTTTCCGAAATGGGTTCGATCTGACTCCTATTTGACTGTTTAATGGGTTCCTTATGCTTTCGTAGGCTAGTTTAAAATACAGCTACGTACTCGTATTACTTGGATTATTCGATACGAACTAAGAGTTATATTAATTTGTAGTTTGTTTGTCTGCTCCTAACTTGGCTTTCATTTCTTGCTGCTGGCTTGATTGAGTGTTTGTAATATTCGAAATTTGATTACGGCTTGTATTTGATTCTCCTAATTGCATCCCTTAATTCGTTCTTAAAAACATTTATCTACAACTCTTTATCGACGAATGAGACGACAGCTTATTGTAATGGAAACACTAATGTGTGGATACTGGCGATATCATGTCATATTATCTATGAATACTGCTTTGAATTCAAATTCAGCTGGCGACATATTCGAGTGTGTGTGTACATCGGCTATATCGAATACATTTAGTTAACATTTTCATTGTGGCTTTACTTGGTTTCTATTTCTGCTTCTGTTCCTATTTCTGCTTCTGTGTGATTTTTTTCTCAGTGGAGTCATGCATCATTGTCAGTCCTTTTGGGGTTCGCTTTTGATTATTTACAAAATATACTCGGATACTCTACCTGTACGTGGATTCGCTAACAACTAGATGTATAGAGAGTATGCTTCGATTGTATATCTCGAGTATCGGTATCGGGTATATATAGCCTATATACATGAGCACACGACTGTCCCATAACGTAGACACGCACACGTACACATAATATAAATATACATTCATATAAATTTTTGTACACAGCATATATGTATATCTGAGTGTTTGGTTTAGTTGAAATTTCATGATTAAATTCCTCGTTCCATCGCCTTATCGGGAGAGCACTACAAACCGAAACTTACAGGACTACTTTAGGAGTAGCTATAGCCCCAATACACTCAATACAAGTCGGGACACTCACATCTATTATAGAAGAGCATCCTCCTCCCTACACACATACGTTGGAAAAACTGTTCAAGTTCGAATCCGAATCCGAATCCGAATCCGAGTTCGATACGATACGATAGTATTCGATAGCTTTGCAGTTAGTAGTTTGAGTTACAGTTTCGAGTGATTACTTAAGAGGCTACGTTAGTATATGTACATACAACATTTCTGGAAGTTCGACAACTGACCTGGGTTCTGTCTCTGGACACATGCCATTCATAATATATATACTATAGCTAGTGTATAGTAGCATGCACAATCGTAATACTTAGATATAGTATGACCTCTATAAATACGGGCAGGAGTTTATAATGGGAAGTGTTTGATTCGGTATGGTTTAGTTTGGTTTTGGTTTTGGTTGTGGGTATGGTTATGGTTATGGTTTCATGGATGGTTGGTGCAGAATTTTGATACTGATTGTCCGAAAGTTTACTTAGTGTGTCTCAGGAGGCTTTTACTGGATTAGGGGGCTCTTCCAAAAGGGGGGAAATAGTGGAGATACGGGGACGAGGGCTTGGTGGTGGCAAGGTAACAAATGCATTACAAAAATGTACAAAAGGGGAGGCTGCTCATTTTCGATTTCGCTGAGACTTTTGGCCCTCGGGCGGCCGACTGGGCATGGGCCTGGGCCTGCCGGCCCTGTCTCATCCTAGATGCTGATCCTGCGATCAGATCTTGCCAATGTCTCAGACGGATATCGAGTAGTCCGATTTCTCGCTAAGCAATTTCTGGCCAGGAGCGGGTGAATGTTGTTGTTGACGTTGCTGTTGCAGCGGCTGCTGTTGTTGCGGCTGCGGTGACTTTGAATGCGCTCTCTTGTGTGGTTGCTGCTGCTGCTGCTGGTGATCCTTCGGCTGCTGCTGCTGTTGCTGCTGCTGGTGATCCTTCTGCCGCTGCTGTTGTTGGTGATCCAGCTGCTGCTGCTGCTGCTGCTGCAGCTGGGAGGTGGTGGAGGAGGGGCGCGACCAGAGCGAGGAGCGCTGCCCGAGCTTCAGCTTCTTGATCGTGTCCACGTCGCACTCGACCTCGGCCAGCTCGATCCGCTCGCCCAGACCGCCTCCGCCGCCGCCGCCTCCGTCCTCCGTGCGATGAAAGGCGCCGCCGGCGGCGCACTCGGCCTGCAGCTGGAGCGGATGCAGTGTGCGCAGGATGCCGGCCCTGGATGCGTGTTTGATTTGGGGTGGGGAGGGTGGTGGGTGGCAATCGTTGCGGGGTGAACGGGGGTGCAAGTACAAGAGAGGGTCCAGAGTTGGATTTTTTCATGGTTTGCTTTTTTTTAAGGTTCGCAACCACAGCATTCAAGCATTCATTCAAAGTTTAAGACCTAGTGGGTGGTGTTCTAGTCTGGTTGTGTGGATGGGTGTGCGTGGGTGGGCCCAGTTCTCACGACCAAATGCATCAGCTGTTAGCCAAGATTAGGTTTCTAAAATATGGATCTCGGAGAGGTCCCTCTTGGAGGGTTATCTGGCTGAACCGGAAACGGATGTTCGCTTAAGAGAGCTTCTACTTGAAGAGATCCAACTTGAGCCGAGCATTTGGGTCGTGAAAACGGAGCTTAACGGGCCCCCTCGGGGGGACCACACACCTCACCGTAGGCCAGGTCTCATGTCTGATCTATGGGGTCCATGTAGGTGCAGGAGATCTCGCCGCTGTCGTAGCCGAAACCCTCCATGACCCCAAGGGTGCCATCAACATATTCACTCCCCCCATTGGCCGTATCCTATTTGGGCAGCGTGGGCGCCGTAAAGAACTTGGACGAGAGCATGGCCGTCGAGGGATTGAGCAGCGTGCCCTGGAGCTGCTGCTGCTGCTGCTGCTGGTGGGGATGCGGATGCGGATGCGGATGCGACTGCGGCTGGTGCTGCAGATGGCTGTTGTGGTTGTGATTGAGGTGGTGCGACTGTGGCTCATGCGCGGGCATTATGGACTTGTGCGGAATGGGTCGGAATTGTGAGGAGGGCGGCATGCAGGCTACCAACGGGCTGGCACCGATCCCGTCCAGCCCCAACAGCTCCTGGGCCCCATTGGGCCCAGACTCCAGCTGATGGAGCTTGGGCGTGATCAGCAGGGGCTGCTGTTGCTTCAGGCTACTACTGTTGTTCTGGGAGGAGCTACTAAGCTGGTTACTGGGATGGTTGTTACTACTGCTCTGCAACTGCTGCTTGTGGAACTGTTTCTGCTGCTGTGTACTGATCGATGGCGACTTGACCAATGTGGGTATGTGGCACTGTATGGAGTCTTGTGACTTGAAGGTGCTCGATATGGACTTCAGATTTCCGCCGCGCGGCGATAGAATTTTGTTCGAATTGCTCGATGTCGATGTCGATGGTGTGGCTGTCGTATTGGTGGCTGTGCTGTTGGTGTTCGTATTCGTATTCGAGTTGGTTGTGGTGTTGTTGTTGATCTTGTTGCTGTTGTGGTGGCGCGGTGTGGTGTTGGTGGAAAACTGATATTGCTGGTGATGATACCTGGAGCGACCACGGCGGGGCAATGATTTCTGTTCGGACATTGGTGACAGATCGGAGGAGGTGCTGGACTGTGCTCCGTGGTAGATGATGCCTGCACAGGTACAACCGGAACAACCCACGAGCAACATTCATTGGGGATTCATTGATGGATCGCAGATATGTCAAGTGGGAAGAAAAGAACAGAAAATAAAGAGAGCGGGCTGATAGAGAGTTCATCGTACTTTGGCAAAATTAGTTTGGGGTCAAAACAGGCTTCAAACATCAACGGGCTTATGGCTTATATCGCTAACTTAGCACTACAATTCACAATTCACAAGTCGGATTGCCTTATATCTTAGTCTTATTTGTCGGCCTGATCGGTTGGTTGGTGTTGTGGTTGGTGGTTGGTGGTTTTTGGTGCTGTGTCAGTTTTGGCCTACTACAGATATGTTATCGATATATTGTGGTTTGGAAAGTGTTGTATTAGTCTAGAGTCTGCAAGAACAAAGCAACACAAGAAGAGAGTTCAGCTGGCAATATAATAAAGCCTGGGGAACTTATAACTAAAAGCGAAGGAAGATAAGGCTCTCAGGATAATGCATCTTTAAGCAAAGAGAGAGATTAGATATTAGAGATTCAACTATCTGAGAGCCTTCAAGGTATTAAAAAGACTGTTCTTAGCCCTATTCTACTGACATAATATCAGGAATAACAATATTTACCAATTATATATAAAAATAACAGATACCTTAATTGGTTTTCAATGAGAACAACACAAATTAACTGAGCTGCTCTGTTCTAAATTGTATAAATAGGAATATAAAATCAAAAAGAAATCCTAAGTACGCCTAATTTTAAATAGAAAATATAATTTGTTCTTATTTGTTCGCTCTAATTATTGTCAGTAGAATTGGGGTATATTCCCAAGCCCAATCCCCCTTTAAACTCGACTTGGACTTACTGTGCTTGATCTTGCCCTCGTGCTGATTGGAAGACTCCGTGCGACTGGAGGTCAGCTGATCCTGGTCCGACTCCGACTCCTCGCTCTCCGGCTCCGTCTTGCGGGAGTGACGCCTCCGGTTCTTGGACTGCATACATGGAACAAAGGGGGAGATTAGTCTGGATCTGGATCTACCGCCGGGAAGGTGGCAGCTAGCGACTACAAAAGCGCCAGGGGAGTGGAACGCTTTTCGAACACAAAAAGAAAGGGTAACTCGAACTGAAGATTGATAGGTGACACATGACACATGAGGCCGGGGGGCATGGCATGACCCCCCCGGGGCATGGTTTACGGCATTGCAAGTAATCAACTGAAGGAGGAACCGAAGGACATTGGAAACTGGTTACTGGTAACTGGTACATGGGAGCTGTGAACTGAAGAGGGCAACGAAATACACGAGCAGAGAACAACGTAAAAAGCACGTAGTATGCAGTACACTTAGGAAAACACTAGGCGTGTGCAAAGGATGCACACGGATCGAGTGGAGCAGAGTAAGAGTAGAGCTAAAATCAAGGAAACGAACAAACAAACGCACGATATTATGGAACGGTGAGGTCTGATAATAATTATGAATTGTCTTTAGTGGACGTTGGTGGTGGTGGTGGTGATGGGTGGTGGTTGGTGGTTGGTTCAGTACCGCGGCTGGTGGTGGCGACGAGCAGCCCTCGGCCAAGGCCCGCTCGTGGTACATGAACGAGTGGAGCAGCGTGTTGGCCGGCCCGCCATGATGCGGCTGCGACATATTGCCTCCAGCCTCCGATAGCTGGAAGGTGGCGTACGGCGAGATGTCCTCGGAGGTTTCTGCGAAATGTCCTCGGGCGTTAACATGGCCTGATCGAGTGGATATTTCGAAATAAGGGACTCGGCTGTCACAGAAATCTCCAGGAGCTGGCTTTGTTATAGAAGTTATTGAGCAAACTCAAAGGGTTTTCTTGAAATTGATTGGCAGTTTCAATGGAGCACTTATAAATCCAAATTTCAAGAGTTTCTCCAGATGATTCCTTGATTTCCCAGATGATTTCTGTGACAGCCGTGCAAACTCCCTCCTCTTACCTGGAATCTTGTCATTATTCTGCATGGACACCTTGTGAATGGTGGCATAGTAGCGTTCCCTTTGGGCTGCCTCCGAGTTGGCCCTGTTCTCCAGCGACTCCTTCTGGATGTGGGTGCTCTGCTCTGCAAGCGGTTGTTGTGCATTTTTTAGCACTAAGAGAATTAATGGGTCTCTGGATTTACACTGGGATTCATTGCATGACTTACTGTGCCGGTAGCAGACGATGACCATGATGATGGTGCAGATCATTCCGGAGAGCGCTGCAATGCTGGGGATGAGCAGGTTGATGTTGCCGAGCAGCACGGTCTGGCCGCGGTGGCCACGATGCACTACCTCCGGTGGCGGGGGATCTCCCTCCTTGGTGAGCGTGGCAAAGGAGAACTCCGCCTGCGCCACTCCAGCCACATTGTGGGCCTCCATGCGAAGATGGTAAAGGGTCGAAGGTCGCAGATTGTTAACCACCACACGACGCTGTGGCTTCAGGGCATTGGACACTAGATGGGATAATAATATGGATGAAATGGATTGATACAACATTTAAGAAGGAGACTCACCTAACACCCAGTCCTGATCATTTTCCTCGGTTATCGCCCGGTACTGCAGGACAAAGAACATCAGGGGACAGCCGTTGTCCGGCCAGGAGTGCAGGCGCACCAGGAGCGAGGTGGAGTTGGGAGCCAGGAGAGCGGTAGAGGCGGGCTGACCCGGCGACTGGCCCTGGGTGCGCACATGCAGCATGGTGCTGGAGGGCGAGGTGCCCACCTTGTTCTGGGCACTCATGTAGACCTGGTAGGTGCTGCCGCACACCAGACCCTTCAGCTCGTGACTCGAGGCATGCCGGGACAGCGCCATTTCATCCGTGTTCCCATTGGTCCTCCGGTAGAAGAGAGTGTAGCCGGTGATGGGGGCATTGCCCGTGAAGCCGCACTTCCAGTGCATCAATATGCTGCTCGAGGTGGCGCTGGTCACGTAGAGAGTCGGGGCCATGGGCGGCACCTGGACCAGGAGGGTGTGGGTGAGGCGATCGGTTCCGATGCCATTGTCCACCTGGCAGCTATAGTTGCCCCCGTCTGCCAGTTCCAGGCTGGAGATGATCAGATCGCCGGTGTCCAGCATCTGGGAGTTGTGGAGGGCTCCCTGGCGGATCACCTCGTCCGACTTGAACCACTCCCGCTTGGGCTTGCCCACCGCAGTGCAGGGCAGGGTGACAGTGGACCTGAAGGGACGCACCACAGGACCGCCGAAGGAGATTATCCTCGCCGGCACCCGGTTGGTGGTGATCTGCGAGGCCACCCGGGAGCTCTTGCCCTCGCCCACTCGGGTGCTGGCCGTCACCCAGAACTGGTACTCCATGTGCGGATGCAGACCCTTCGCCTCGTAGTAGGCCTGCTGCGATGGCAGGCTCCGCTTCTCGTTGTTCAGCTCCTCGCGACCGTTCACCACGCGGGTGTACAGACTGTACTTGGTGATCACCCCGTTGGGCTCCGCCGGCGCCAGCCAGGAGATGTACAGGGACTGCGAGGAGCTGGACACCACCTTGATGTCCGCCGGCGCCTCGGGAACGTCCTCCTCGCTGTGGCAGTACAATGGCTTGGAGAGGACTCCGTCTCCCATACGTGTGTGTGCCAGCACCTGGATGCTGTAGTTGGTGTACTTCCGCAGTCCTGTCAGCACCATGGTGAGAGCTGTGGTCTTCCGGGACTCCACCTCGTCCTTGCTGGGCTGAATGTCATCGATGATGGGCTCGAATATTAGTTTATAGCCCTGCAGAAGGCCGTTTGTGTGGTAGATTGGTGGCGGTTGCCAGGACACCTGAAGGGATTGGGAGGATAGAGCCGCACAGCGCACATCCTCTGGCGGGCGACTGGGCACTGGTTGTGAGAAAAGAATAGTTTAAATTAAATTTAATTTAATAAAAAAGCTAGAAATATTCACCTATTGATAAGCAATTAATATGAAGTTCAAAAAACTCACCATCTTCCATGGTCTGCGACGCCGTGGGCTCCGAAAGAGGTCCTGGTCCCACCTGGTTGAATGCCTGCACCACCACAGTGTAGCGTGCAAACTTGGCCAGTCCGCTGAGCAGCAACTCCCCATTGCCGCCATCGCCATCACCGGAAACGGAAGTGAAGTTATAAGCCGTGTTGCCTGAGCTGGAGAGCTTGTAGCCCACATTGTAGCCCTGGATGTCGCCATGTCGCAGTTCCGGCAGTGGAGCCACCCAACTGATGAGCAGCTCCGTGGAAGACAAAGGTCTGGCAGAGAGATTGAGCGGTGGACCTGCCGGTCTCTGGGGCTCTGTGCGGACAATCAGCTCCTGGCTGGGTGCACTGCGTCCGGCTGAGCCCTCAGCAATCACCCGGAAGGCGTAGCGCGTCGCCGGCTTGAGGTTCTCCACCATGGCATTAAAGGTGGGCGGATCCTTGACCTCGATCTGTTGCCACTGTTCTACGAAAAGAGCTGCTGGGATGGAAACAATATAATTAGAAGGGAGTTCTTGGAATTGGAATAATTCAAGGAAGAGGAAACGTTTGAATTTTGAACTTTTTCTTTGGGTGAAACACAAGAAACTTACGATCTGCCTCGCGGAACTCCACTAGGTACTTGGTCACATCGCCGGTGCCCAGGGACTTGGGCTGCCACTTGAGGTTCACCGAACGGCTGCTGATCATGGCCGCCTCCAGGACACTGGGCGGCAGTGGCGGCTCCTGGACCTGGAGCTGGACCAGCTGCTGGTCGTTGCCGTAGAGATTGCTGGCCCGGCAGAAGTACGGCCCACTGTCGGTGGCGTCCACGGTGCGGATCTGCAACTCCGCAGAGACCCCGTCCGGCGTGGCCTCCTGCTTGACTGAGATCCTGAAAGGAAAGTTGGCGGGATTACTTTCGCTTCGAGCGCTCCCACCGCCGAGGGCACTCACTTGTAATTGGTTGACGGGTTCAGGGTGTTCTTGCCCGAGCGCATCCACACGATGTTTATAGGCTTGTCGCCACTTACCGCGCACTGGAGCAGTGCCGTGTCGCCCTTCTTCACCATCACCGAGCGGGAAGTCGAGGAGAAGTACGGCGAGGCTGCAAAAAGGCGCACATTTTCCCCATTTTAATTACGGCGGCCATTCCTCCGGGGGCCCCAAGCATTGCAATTAACCAAATTGCCAGTCCTGGGTCCTGAGTTTCCACTGCCCCAGCCCTCCGCCCTGAGCCCAGAGCCCTCAGATACTCACAGTTCACTTTCAGCTGGATGACCTTTCCGATGCCGGTGCCGATGCCATTGTTGGCCTGACACAGATAGAAGCCCTCGCGATCCTCCTTAACGTGTTGCAGCAACAGGGAGCCATTGCCCAGGAGTTTGGTGAAAGGGCGCTCCCGGACCTCCTCGTATTCACCGGATTTGCTGCCTGCAAGGGGACACATACAAATTTCATCAGTTGGAAATGCTTTCACTAAAGATAACTTTAAAATAAAGTTAGTTCTTAACATCCCATGGTTTGTAGGGAATATATATTCTATATATTGATTTAAGATCTCACCTGTGGCCTTTTTCCACACTATGCTGGGCGTGGGAACCCCCTGGGCCTGGCAGTGCAGCATTATGTGGCGATTCCGCTCCACATTGGCGTCTACGGGCTCGACGATCCAGCGGGGCGGCACTACGGGGCGTATGAGTGATGGAGAAAGCGATTAGTTTCGTTTGGGAAAAGGGGTAAGCGGGGCTGCAGAACGAATGATTCAAATCAAAACTGCTAAGACATACAGTAAAAGTAAAGGTTCTTAGAGAGAGATATAGAGAGAGAGAGACAGAGACAGAGAGGAAACGTGAAGATTTCTGGCAAAGTAAAAAACGGCAGAAAAGAATTTTGCTTTTACGTTCTTAAGATTTCCACAGTGCCTAGCACAAATGGTAAAACTGTTTGAATAGTGGTAGCAATATAGTAGGAACTTTCAACTAATATACAAAAGGATAGTTTGCTTTTGGGTGGTTTGCTTCAAAATCAAATACAAAAACAATTCTCATATGCAACTCAGTCAAAAAGGTAACAAAAATGATATGAAAATGTTGATACTTTTGACGTTTAATGTGGTTTTAAGGATAAGTCGTTTGGGAAAATTGTTTTGGGAGAAATTAACTAATGCGATTTGTTGGTGTGCAAGGATTTTATGTTCATCGTTTTCTCGATTCCTTCGTTTATCGCTTTCTCTTTGGTGTGTTTCTATGGCTCGCCCACGCTCTGTGCCTCGCTGTTCGTTGTTGGTTGTTCGTTGTTGTACAACAAAATCGCAAAAAAGGCTTAAATATGTTCTGATATATTCGGCGCATAAATTAAATAACAAAGGCATGCCAGAAGCGTAATGGAAAATATATATTTGCATAGAAATTATAGAATGCGCAACATAAATCGAACGTTGTGTGAGTTTTATAGTTGGACACGCAGCTAACAAAACACGAAAAAAGCGAACGGATAAATCGAAATATTAATAATCCTGTATCCTGGATGGGGTTTCTTTTTCCAATAAATTATAAACTGTTTACTTAGCAGCTGCATTTAATTGCCAGCCTTTGTTTGTGCAGCACTAACGAAATGAAAAATGTTAATTAAAAATTAAACCCGGACAAGGAACAAATTATAGAGACGATAAATGAAATTAACAGCTGGGCCCCCCGGCCAAGTATTAATTAAAATGATTTCTGGTTATTATTGTTTTTTGCACTGGATTATTTTGCATTTTAAATAGCGTTGGGGGCGTTTCTATAATTCGAATACGGAATACGGAATACGGAAAAAATCTTTGCACACAACAACAGCAGCAGGAGCAGCAGCAGCGCAGCCTGGGCAGTGGAAAGTGGAAAGTGGTAAGTGGAAAGTGGAAAGTGGAGCAGCATTGGCACTCGTAAATAAATTAAATTTCGGAATATTGTGTACGTCAAGCCGGTCGCTTAGCAAATGAAAATAAATATAATTGCCCACACCCAGGGCTGGCTGGCTGGCTAACGGGTGGAGCAATCTGTGTGTGTGTGCGGAGCGGGAGCGGGAGCGGGGCAAACCCAAAAACGAATTAAAACCAGGGCTTAAGAACCTAAGAGGAAAACGAAACGAAAGCCAAAGGAAACAAAGTGGAGAACAAGCAAATCATAAATAAATGGAAATTAAAATCCATTTGTCACAGCACTACGCGCATGCAGTTGATGGCACAGAGCAAAAAACACAAAACAAAAATTGCAAGTCTACGCACATTTATGGCAAAGTACAGTCCGCATGCAGAAACAAAAGGTGCAGCACAGCAGAGTACCGTTAGCCGCTTGCTAGTGAAAAAACAATCATTCTCAACTACATTAGCAAATACTGCGAAGCTTTAGGTTTATTATCCGTTTCTTTTCGGTTAGTTA
This sequence comes from Drosophila pectinifera, assembly GCA_008042775.1. Taxonomy (NCBI): domain Eukaryota; kingdom Metazoa; phylum Arthropoda; class Insecta; order Diptera; family Drosophilidae; genus Drosophila; species Drosophila pectinifera. Next base: position 47,540 of record VNKC01003111.1, read on the forward strand.
TCCATCACTTCTTTTTTTGGTTTTATTTTTGCGGTTTAATTCAGTTTGCGCTGCAATAAGATTAGGCTCAAGCGTTGTCTCACTCACACAAGCGCGCAGGCATACTCGGGCATTCAGGCACTCACGAAAGCGAAGGGGTGGGGTACACCGAAAAAAATGGCACTGTTCGAATCAATAAAATTAATTACATGGGAGAGTGTGACAGATTTTAAAAAGCTTCTCAAGCAGCTATATTATGTAAGGAATATTTTTACAATTCAATAAAAAATTATTTATAACTAAAAAAGCTCTTTTAAATTTTGTTTAAACGTATTAAATGATAATTTGGTTATCGGTTTATAATTAAATTTTATATTAACAAGCTAAGGGCTGTTCCAGAGAGCTTTCAAACCATTTAAAATATGTGCTGATTGCCAATTTTTAGGCATAATTTTCTTGGAATTGAGATCTTTGGAATCTGTGACTTGTTTTTTTCGGTGTTAGGAAATAGAGTAAGCAATATAGAGGCCAAAACCAAATTGAAGCATAAGCGCGTGTTCATAGCATCTTCGGGGGACTCCGGGGTGGCTGCGGACTTTGCTCCTTTAGTGGAACACAACCCATTCTTTTGCAGCGTTCGCCTTGGTTATTCGTTCGTTAATTAAGCACAGCACATTGAGCATAGTAGATGGAGTGGAGTTATCGGAAGCTGCAAGTCAAGTCAAAAATGAAGAGAGGAGCCGAGCGGAGCCAGAACAGAAAAGGGGAACAAAGGAGCGCTGCATTTATCCAGCGGGCGCGGAGCAGCAGCGACGTAGACGGCAACCGAAAAAGGGGATTTAGCGAGTAAGGCAAATGAATCTTAAAGCAGCTTATCTTCCATGTTTATGCATGAGTATTTGTATAAATTATAAATTACAGCTAATCACGAATGCAGTGCGCCCTCCGAGCACCAAGTTGGAGCTGCTAGCGGCGAGCTTCGGGGGAAAATATGAATTATGAAATACGCGCCAATTAAATTTCGCCCGGAGAGCGCACCTAATTTATGTACGTGTTCAGAGCCGGACTTGTGTAAGAAGCCATTTAAATAATATGCAGCAAATCAAAATGGATATATTCATAAGCTTGATACTTAGTTTGTTAGATTTTGGTTACGAAGCGCATAAGAAGCAGTGCAGTTAAACGGTTTACCTGGTGAGACGGTTGTCAAAAAAACCCACAGCGTGCCAAAGCGACTTAAGGGTGGCGGGGGAACTCTTAATTGTAGATTAGTAGGGGTTTTTTTGTCGGGTGTTTAAGCGGGACTTTTTTTATGATCGGGGGTTATCTTTTTATAGGGGTTGGTGGTTTATTCTTAGTGAGAGTCAAAAAATCAAAGCACCTTAGGGCTGGCTTAGGGCAACGTTCAGTTACTCCGGAGCTGTCAGAGAGCCCCAAAAAAGCTGGGTTAGCCTAGTTCTTTGTTGTTAAAAATCAATCAAAATATATCATCAACAACTGAAAATACCATTAAAAAGCTCTTCTTGAATACATCAGCGGGAAAGCAAAAAGTTATTGAGGGGCAAAGTGAAGATCGCTTAGTTCATATGCGTGTTTTGTATTTGTGGGTGTGTGGGATGAGAGAAATTCCCTAGGCATATTGGGTCAAATCTGGATTTTTTTAAAATATTTTATATATAATAAAATTATAAGGGAAATCAAATTGGTTTACTTGGAGTCTGCCTGTAGATTTTAGAATATTTAGAACAGAATAAAATATTTATCTGACTATTAATTGACTCAAGTTCTGTATTCGCTTAATAAAATTTATATCAGATCAAGCTAATGAAATATTAATAGTATAAATAATTGAATTTCTTGAACCTTCTTTGATTCTATTTGTATTAAGGGAAAGAAATTAATGAACAAATTAATGTTCAGTTCAAATCTAATAAACATAATAAGTCCTAAATATTTCCTTGACTAACCTTGACTGAGTAAAATATTAAATGGAGTAATTAAGGTTACCCTGGCTTGACTCTTTTAATTTTCGCTGTAGAATATATATTTTAAATAAGAAATATTAAACAAAAAATCCAGATAAGCAGATATATGACTAATTAACTTCTCTCCTTCCATTAGTAGGGTTTTGTGGCGGTTTAGCTGTGTTGATGGGTACGCTAGTACGCTACCTTTGACCTGCAACAGGGCCGTATACTTGATCTCGGCGGCCGGGTTCTTGGCCACGCAGGTGTACTCGCCGGAGTGGGTGGCGGATAGCGACGGAATGCTCAGCAGAGAGCTGTACTGGTCTAGCATGGTGACATTGGCGCCCAGGAGGTCCGGCAGCGGCTCTCCGTCCTTCAGCCAGAGCAGCTTCAGCGGCGGATCGCCCCGGGAGACCCCGCAGACGGTCCTCGTCCGCATGCCCTCGGCCAGGCCCTCCTGGAAGGCGAACGGTTCTATGCTTGGCGGCACTGCAAGAGGAAAGATCAGGCGAGATGGGTTAAGATTCGAGCGGGAAGCGAATCGAGCACGGAACCGGAACCGGAAGTGGAAGCGAAGACTCCTTGGCGGATATTCCCACGTTGACACATTGATGAATGCAGCTGGATGGGATTGTCAATTCTCGATAGGAGAGAGTACACTCTGTAAACCTTCGCAGATTTGTTAACACATTCGAATGAAAACGCTACTTAATGTTGTACAAACATTCCGAAAGTGGAAACATCATTTACAAAGGATAGCAAGGATCGTATATATATATAAATATCGTATGTATATGCAAGTGGATCTGCTCTGGAGTGTGGAGATGGTTACAATGGTACGAGTACGAGTACGAGTATATGAATCAAAGTGCATACGAAAGGAAACTCAACTACTTGCAACTAAACGGGATACGGATTACTGCGAGGAAGGACTCGAATCGTCACTCTCTATGTGTTTACCATTGACCAGAAGGGCCTGCGAGTTCTCCACCTCGGCGGCGGAGTTGCGCACCACACAGGAGTAGTTGCCGGTGTGGTCGCTGCCCAGGTTCTCGATCACCAGGATGCTGTTGTACTGGTCCACCAGCTTCACGGACATGTGCTGCGTCTGGTCGATGGGGCGGTTGTCCTTGCGCCAGGTAATGGTCAGCGGCTGGTCGCCCTTCACCACCGAGCAGGTGAGGGAGGCGCGATCGCCCATGTTCAGCTGCAGGATGTTCGTTTGGAAGGGACTGAGCTTCGGCGGCACTGCAAGGATCAGCCAAGGATTGCGTCAAATAAAAAGGGAAGCGCCAAGGAGGGAGCCATGAAAAGGTTGCGATTTATGGAAATTTAATCAGGACGGCGCTTCATTAGGGACCGATTTCATTAGAATTAACACTAATGAAAAAAAGGGTCCTTGGGCTTCCCTTTTTAATTTACCAACTTTTAAGCTTAGATTATTGCGCATACTTAATTACAGCTCAGGCAAAAAGTATACACACACCCGGCCGAGGGCCGAAACAAAACAAAATTAAGCAGAAACAAAAACGGAGCGGAACGAAAAAGAAATGCAAAAAGGTTGCCAAAAGGCTGGGGCACACGCCGAAGCGCCATAGGAAACTACTTAGTTTGCTGTTAATAATTAAAATGCAATTTTCACTCCGTTTCGTTGCCGGCCGCCTGATGTCATCGCCGGGTGGAGAGCTGTGAAAGAAACCAACCTCGACCTCCTCTTCATCGTCATCTATTTTTTGTTTGTTTGTGTTTTTGTGTTTTCCCAGGGTCTTGTTTTCCCTGGGCTTTCTCTGGGTTCTCTTTTGGGGCTTTTTCAAGCTCCGGCCTGGTGGCCAGGCCAGGCCTCACATACTAACCTATGACCGTCACCTCGCCACTCCGCCGGGCGCTGTGACCCTGCTTGTTCCTCGCCCAGCACGTGTACACGCCGGAGTCGGAGGCCTTCTGCACCGGGCTGATGGTCAGCGAGCCGTCCGGCTGGACGCGCTGGCGTATGTCATCCGGCAGCTCCCTTCCACCTCGCTCCCAGTGGATCTCCTCGATGGGGTACCCGGCCACCGGGCACTTCAGATTCAGTATCTCACCGGAGACGGCGGTCACCTTCGGAATCAGTCGAATGTACGGAAGACCTGTGTCACGGAGACCGAAAACAGACGGAATAATAGAAACGGAGCCAGGTGGCCGTGATGAGTTGTAGCCGTGGAGATATTCGGGTTCGGGTTTGGGTTCGGGTTCGGGTTGGGGAGAATGTAAATGCTTAACAGATTTCCGCACACGTTGCTTTTTTAATAATGCAGTAAACAACTACAAGTATACGAGCAATATGAGTAGGAAGCAGGGACACTGGGAGAAAATGTCATCAAAAAGGTGTCAGTAATCATTTCTAAAAATTGTTCTGAATATTTAGGTATTTCCAAAAAATAAATGGATCACTTTTCGAGTGTTTTCTGAAGAAATAAATGAATAAAACAAATATAGTTAATAGATCTATTCAAACGATAATCTTTCCAATTAAAATATATTATTAAATAATATACATTTTAAAATAATAACGAATTTTACATATTTCATTATCTTAAAGAATTTTTCTGATAGTTTTTCCTTACTCAAGCCAGGTCTAATATTTTTCCCTATCTGCAGATGACAGGATGCGGAGCACAATGTAATATGCATATCCTTGTTGGTTTCGTCCTGCCTCGCCTCGCCGCGCCCCGCCCGCCAAAACACTTTTCGGTGGAAAGTGGAAGGAAATAATGCAGCAAATGTCGGTGTCCTGGCAGCTGAAGGAGCAAGAGGCAAGAGTATTGCGGCCCGGCTCTTCTGGTTTGCCTTGTGGGCTGCCTTTTTTTTTTTCTGCAGAATATGCATAATTTTCGAGCATGTCATACGTGGTGCCCGTGTCCCTGCTCCTGTCCCTGCTCCTGTCCGTGTCCGTGTTCTCTGGTGGAAGTCGGTTGGATGGCGGGATTTTTGTAATCACCGCCATTACCAAGTCGCGCAATCAGCGACATCGCCGAGCTTTAAACTAAATGATGATGGTGGAAGTGGGATTCATTTCCTCCCCCTTTGAGCTCCACAAGGCAAACATTGTTTGAAGGGTATGCGGGGACTGTCAAAGGACTGGGAGAGCACACGGAAGGTACGGGTAGTCCTTGTGACACACTTTATGCTTGTTTTTATTTGATTATCTCACCAAATCACTTGGGTCTTTAGCTTCGAAAAACGGGAGTATCCCAGTCTCTGAATCTTTTGTGATTTTAAATCAGTGGATAATTAGAATATTATAATTGAAACATTGAAAAGAAATCTTTAAAATATGTCGGAGTATATTAATTTAATAGCATTATATATTTCTATAGACTTCAGGCCTTTCCTAACCCCTTTTTAACAGCAGGGCATCCCCTATTCGCCAACAGATTTTCTCGTGCATTTGCTTGGCTTTATTTTTCAACTTTTTCACTGGAAAACTTTGTAAACATGGCGCAGTTTTTGCCGCTGCTGTCGTTTTGTGTTTGCACTCTCCGGCTTCTTCCTTTCGTCCTGGCAACGCCATTTTGTTTGCCTGGCGACACAAAAATATTTGATTTCTTGCAAAAACAAGGCAGATGGTGCGCGTGCTGCTGGCAACTGGGAGCCGTGAGCCGGTTGTCCTTTCGCCAGGACTTTCGGGGCGGCAAAGGAGTAAGGAACTGCACTGCACTGCACTGCCAGCCGAGAGCCATGTTCAACAGAAGTGTGCGCCTCGAACAACACACTTCAGTGCTGCAAAGGCACAAAAGTAAACTTGCAGGGAGGCGTGGCAGTCGCAAGGATCTGTTCTGTTCTGGCCAAGCCATGGCAAACGGCGGAGGACATGGCAAACGTGTTGTAAAACAAAATCAGGCAAAAGTAGGCAAATGCCCAAAAAGAAAGAGGACCACGAGCCTCGAGCTTGGAGAGAACGTTTGAGTGCATATGTAAGTAGCTGCATATATATTTGTATCTGCACAGAGAAAAACATAGAGTGCCTGCTAGATTGGTAATAAGTTTATATATACTTCATAAGAAGCTCAATTAATTATATATCCGCGTTCTAAAATCGTTTACTTCTATAATAAATAAGGAATCTTATAATTATTACTTCTCTTAATGGCATTTCCTTATATTGCTGACATTTTCTCCCTGTGTATTTCTATTTTCTGGGTCCCCGCTTTAAGTGTGAATACAACATACCATAAATATTCAAGCGGGCCGCATGCTGCACTCGTCCTGCCCGGTTTTCGGCGTTGCAGGCGTACTCGCCGCCATCCTCGACCATGACGTGGCTTATGTTAACATGACTAATTACATCGCCATGCACGGTGATGTATTGTCCGATCATAAATCTGCAACGGCAAAGGGGGATGAGGGTATAAAAAACACATTAATATTGGGTTGGATGCGATTTGAGCGGGCGCACGCGGCGTATGCGCAATGGCCGCATGTATTAGGAATGTTTTTGGGTTCTTTTCAGTTGCTTCTGCATATTTAAGGATCCACACCTGCACACACACACACACACCCCCGCTGCACTGACACACTCATCAGCTAGGCACACTTCAAAAATGTTGCCTGACCCAAATCCCTTTTGGCTGTAGGCTTCATTTTGTGTATTTTTCCTGCGTGTTTTTTACTTTTTCGTCGTATTTTTTCGTTGCCACATTTAGGCATAATGAAGGCTGTCAGTCGCGCTGTCGGGGCTTAGCATAGTTTCCATATTGCCGTCAATGTCATGTGCCACGCCCACGCCCACGCCCTCGCCTTCGCCCACTATTCCACTTCCACCTCCCCCTAGCACTGGCACTCGCACTATTCCACTTCCACTTAATGCGGCCGTTACGCCTGAGCTCAAATAATGAGGAAAAAAGGATTTCAGGAGGCGCTCAAGTTGGCATTAAGTTCCGCTCCTGGGAAGGGGGTTCCCATTCGTTTCTGCTTGTGCCTTTGTTTGCAATGCCTTCTTATTGGCACAGACATTAATTACAGGCAACATTGTTACGCATACGCCATGTGGCACTCACACAATCGGCTTTTGTGGCATCTTATAGGGTCGGGATTGGGATCTAAGCCGGCACACACATACACACACACACCCGGCTGGCTCATTAGTTTGTGGCCCCGGCTCGGTGGCAACTTTTCAATTGGCATTACGGCCGGATACAGAGCCAGAGTCAGAGTTGGAGACGGAGACGGAGTCGGAGTCGGAGCCGTAACAATAATGGCGGAGGCAAAGTAATTACAATTTTAATTAACTTTTGCAGCGGAGAGTCGCATGGGGCTTATGAATGCATAAGCCCGGCCAGCATCCGCTGATTTCCCCAGAAAGAGTGGCCAAGTCAAGCCGAAAAATCCTTATGGAGTGTGCCCAGGCTTGTAAAAACAGCAACTGTAGTTAAGTGAAAATGAAGCCGCCGGGGGGAGACGCAGACACTCGACGGTGGACTGCAACACTTGAGCGCATTGAAACAATGGCGAGGACAAAATTGCAACAAAGTTGCATACATCCTCAGTCTCAGCCTCAGCCTCAGCCACAGTGGCATCCACATCCACATCCACATCCGCATCCGCCCAACGCCGGCTTAAACGGCATTGCAGAAGTTTAAATGTGTGTGGCGAGTGTGTGGAGCATAAAACGCTTTGGCTGCAACAATATAAACCTAATAGCTTGGCGCGGCTTTTGTGTGCTGTTTTAGCTGATTGCAGTTGCCGTTGCCGTTGTGCTCTGCTTTGAGTGCCCTGCTCTGCGGGTGGCTTAATTCCGGAATCCTGCCAAAAAAGGAAACAAGGATAAGAATTCCAGTAGGTGCTACCTTTGGCGAGTAGGAGGGGCCGAAAGTTTCGTGGCAAAAGTTTGCTAAAAATTATGAATTTCAATTAAGGCGAATTGAGTTTGCACTTGGATCCCAATCAGGTTAGTTTGCAGGCACAGATTAGAGGTTTTTATGTGCTAAGCAGAGGGAATCTCCATTTGGTTCAATCAGCAAATTCAAAATTCTATCTTGAAGTCGGGTAAACTTGGCTTTATATACTTAAAGATATTTGGTAGCAAATGTAATATATTTCTTATATAAATATAAGAGATGTTGTTGCTACTACCTACTACTTCTAACCTGCCAAGATCCTGGCCTAGATGATCCTAATAATGGAGTGCTTATATAATTCTATATTCCATTTCGCTAAAAAGGCTTCCTGCCGCCGCCTAAGCGCTTCTCATTTAGGCCAAAATTGCACACACTTCCATAACGCCTGCTTAATATACTTAAAGATATTTGGAAGCTAATATAATATATTTTTCATATAAATTTAAGAGATGTTGTTGCTACTATATTATATAAAATACATTTATTTTAGATAAAATAACCTGCCAAGATCCTGGCCTAGATGATCCTAATAATGGAATGCTTATATAATCCTATATTCTATTTCGCTAAAAAGCCTTCCTGCCGCCGCCTAAGCGCTTCTCATTTAGGCCAAAATTGCACACACTTCCATAACGCCTGCAGTTGTAGACAAACGCATCACGCATACACGCCTCCGTCGCCTCCGTCTTCACAGCTCCATGACGCAGGACGCAGGACGAGTCAGGGAAACAGTGAAGGGGAAGGGGAAGCGTTGGAGGAAAGCTAAAGAAAACTGGAGGAAAACATCTCTCGCCTCCGCCGAGTTGGGCCTGAGTTGGGGCCTCAGTTTCTGGCACCGCCGCAGACAAACTTTTGAAAATGGCGTAAAATGAGCGTTTGAGTGTTGCGTTACCTCGTGCGCGCAATCATTTAATTTCCGCCCCAAGGCGTCGGCAGCCACCTTTCCGCCTCCGTCCCTGCATCTTCCCCCATTTCGCCTGTTTGCCTGTCTGTCTGCCACTCTGTGTGTGTGTATGTATTAAATAAATACACTTACCAAGTTGATATACCTTTAAACCGAATAATGTAAACCACTTAAAACTCGGCAATAACAACGCAGCGGCAAACGGCAACCGGCAACCGGCAGCTGAATTCATGCAGCATTCCGAAGGATGTTGCCTGGCTGCCAAATTAGGTTGCCAGCGTCGCCGGGCCAGGATAATGCCTGCGGGCATTATGTGTCAAAATTGTGTTGCTCAGATAACTTTTAAATTAAAGCCATCGTCATCTGCATGTCCGCACAAGTTTCCGTAAGCAAATTTTCACACCGACCACATAACACACAAATTTTTGTAATCAATTTTGCCCTGCGGTCAAGCCCTCTTCCTGGCCCATCCTCCAGCTTGGGAGTGGGAATGGCCGTCGCTGCCGAAGGACCCTAGGAGGATGACCACTTGAGCGAAGTGAATTCATTGCGATGCCGATGGCGACAGCCTTAAGTTGCAGTCTCGAGTGCTTTACATGCACTAAAAGTTGTCATATTTTCATGAACTTTTAAAGACTTAAAGTTCAGAAGAAATTAAGGGAAGTTTATGCAAAATATGGTGGCTACAAAGATCTTTTTTACCACTAAAATTAAAACTTATTGTGCAATTAAGCTCAGTTAATATTTTCCACTTGGACTGGCCTTAGAAAAACTAAATTAAAAAAGCCTTAAAAATCTTTTATATCATCGAAAGTACTCTAGAATTTATAGGTCTTTTAAAATATTGTAAAAAACTTATAAGAATTGTGTATACATTTTTTATACAAATATCAAAGTCACAGTGTGTTTTATAGTCGTTTCCCTTAGCTAAGAAATCCTGACTGATGTTGATGGCAGCCTTCGACATATTGCATAAGTTTTAATTAAAATATGGCACAGCTGGCGACGCAGGAGCACAATCAGGACACGGCTGCCTTAGTTTTTATTTTGCATCCTTCCTTGTTTATTTTTACGCTGGTCTGCATCACTAAGCAAAAAACAAATGCAAATAAAAACGCTGCTGATTTGGATGGCGGTGGCCCCTGTTGTTGCCACTCGTAGTTTTTAATCAACAACCGGAGTCAACAGTGGCCGGGGCGGAAACTTTGACTTGCAAATGATTACAGACGTAACTCAAACAATTAGTAGCAGCTGCCAGCGAACTGCAAATGAACCAGTCCAGCAGATACAGATGCAGATACAGATGCAGATTCCAGAGATACAGATATAAAAAGGGAGCAGGTGAGGGAGTGAGTGAGTGAGTCAAATGAAATGCCGCTGACAATGTCGCAGACCGAATTGGCAATCAATCGAATCGCTGTTGCATTTTATTTGCTTGCTCTAAGCCAACAGCGAACTATTTGTGCGAGGTCTGAGCTCCCATCCGATCCAATTTGATCCGAGACCCTTCGATTTTATTCGGCCAATGCAAATGTCAATGTCATTAAAGAGCCTGGCCGGGCCGGGTCGGGCTGGCATTTAATTTAGTTGGCAGCGGGCCAGCTAAAAATGCAATTAAATGCGTAAGGATTGGCCGACCGACCGGCCGGGCTTAATTAACAAATAGAAAGGCAAAGTCGGAACTTGGGCCAGACGCAGACACAGATACAGATACAGATACAGATACAGAGACGGATGCGGATACTGTCGCAGTCGCAGTTGCAGGAGTGAATGAACGCTGGAGCAGACGACGAGGTGGCCACCACCCACCTTTGTAGGCGCGGCAGTCGGCAGCCACTTTCCTCTATATGTATGTGTATATGTTTTTCTATATATTCGTGCGGCAATGTTTTTGAAAGGAAAATGCGGGAAAAAAGCCTGGGCACTGGGGGGAAAGGGCTGAAAACACACACACAGCGAGTGCAATAAATGCAACCGCAGCCACAGTCGGGAGCCGCAGTTGAGATAAATTTTTACAGAGCGCCCGCAGCGCCGATGCGATACACCAACTTAGGGGAGGATAATAATATATTATATTGATTATATAATGACAAGACTACAGGGCTTAGTTTATTATAGAATCGAGACTGAAGTTCAAGTTAATTGATATCAAATAAGTTAAGTTAGTGAAGTTACTCTCTCTAGAATAATATATTATATCAAATGATTTACTTTTCCAATTTATTTTGAATATTTAAGCAGTCCTATCCTATTAGTTTTTAGTCCCCTAATTGCCTAGTTCATTCCACTGTGCAACGTTGCCGTTTTCCGTTTGCCGTTTGCCATTGCCAAGCCCGTCTCGAGGCACCCACCCCGTCCCAGTTGCAGCTCCGACCCGAGCCCTGGCCCCACACTGCCACCCACAGCCCCTTTTCAACAAGTTCAATTACCTTCCGTTTGATGGCAGCGGAAATCCGTCCAGTGTCCATGAAATTTGCGGCGTAGGATTGCCGGCAGCGGAGCACTTGAGGCTCACAGCTGGGCCCGGCTGCAGGGTCTGCTCGATGAAGCTGTACAGGAGGGCTGGCGGGGCATCTGCAGGATAAAGCACGGATGCAGAGGCACCGGGAGAGGGTGTTAAAGAGGTCACATTAATATTTTAGCTGCAGGCCAGCGTCACATTCACATTCACATTCACACAGGGGGAAAATAGGTTCTGGCATAAAATCAAGAATTTCTAAACAGAGAACAAAACGGTTTATGAGTCAGTAGAGAAGGAAGGACCTTAGCTTAGGAAGGACTTGTAAAAAAAGAGGGAAAATAAGCTTAGTCAAATCATTAATAGAAAATAATAAAGATTTATTTTTTTTGCAGGGTGTTATGCTAACACTCACCTCCCAGTTGGAGTTCGGCGGTGGCCTGGAACGTGTCGCCCTCGGGCCGCCGCACCACGCACTGATACATGCCGCGGTTCTCGCGACTCACGCGCGGCACCACCAACGTGTCCTCGACGCGGCCCGAGGAGGGCAGCTGGCGCCCGTCCTTGTACCACAGGATGTTCTGCATGCCCACCGGGCTGCCGTTGCTGGTCACCAGGCACCGGAACTCCGCTGTGCCGCCCATGTGCACGCTGAGCACGTTGGGCGAGATCTCCACCTGGATGGGTGTGGCCACTGTGAGGCGGAGCTCGGCACTGGCCTCGCCGCCCACGTTGCCGGCGGTGCACTTGTAGACCCCGGAATCCTCACCGGTCACGGCCTCGATGGCCAGTATGGGACCCAGGAGTCGCACCCGAGGTCCGCTCAGCACGGGCAGGGGGCCGGCTCCGTTGTGGGTGTACCAGCTGCGGTTGGAGAGGGGCGGGAAAATGGGAAATTTATGTGGATCAGACTATTCTAAATAGACTCCATTAATCGCGATTTTCAATTTGAAAATTATAGAAAAGGAAATATAAAAGAATTTGCGGTTATTGGAATCTAGTTTCTTGTGGAGTATAGACTACAAAAAATTCCCTGGAAACCAGATATTAAAATGTGGCTTAAAAATAAGTGTAACTCTTAATAAATAAATACTTAAAACTTGTTTAAATACAGAAAATACAAACATATAAATTTAAAAAGGGTTTCAGAAAAATCTATGAAAACATTAAGTTAAAAGCTTAAGAGCTCTCCCTTTACGAAACTAGAAAATATGCAAACTTAATATATGAAAGTCATTTTAAAGGCTATATACTATATACTTCTTCTAGAAAAACACTCTATTCATTCCTTTAATAATTAAAATCCCATTGAATTGCCATTATTTAGCAAAAGACCCTATTCTTTGACTTGTGTACATTTATAATTGAAATCTTCGCTTTGCAATTCCCGCACAGCACGCTTTTCCGGGCTGACTTAAATTAATGGAGTTCAGCTCTCGGGCGGCTGCGACTCATTTATCACGGACCATCTGGTTTTCGAAGGAGCAAGTCCTAGCCCAGGATGGCAGATGAATTTTCAGCAAATTGAAAGGGTATTTTAATTTCAGCTAGCAGCCAGCGAAGCGAAGTTCAAGGCCTGACGGACTACCTTTGGCATTCTTTATCCCTTATCGTCGCCCAGGCCCGCCTGTCTGTGGTGGTGCCTTTGTTTAATGTTGCATTAATCCTTTGCCTCGCTCATTATCCCTCTTCTCACACGGCTTCCTGCCTCCCTCCTCGGCGTATTAATTATGAAATGGCAAGTTTCTCTCCTTTTTTATATCGTGGCACAGCAATCTATCTATATGTGCAGGCAACCGACCCTCCTGCTTATAGATTCTTTTGTTTCCCGCCAGCAGTCTGACATTGTCTGTATTTTTTGCATTACTTGTCTGCTTATCAAAGCGTAATTACGGGCACATCACATATGGATGCAGACATTCTATCCCTACTATATACACATCATTACGTAGGCCATTGTTGCTGAACCGGCGTATACGTAATGTACGTAATGCTGCATCACGCATACGACCCGTCGGCCGTCGAGAAAGTTAACTAACGCTGTTAGCTCACATTTCAATTAAGGCTACACGTTGCCAACTCTTTAGACACATTTTATAAAATAATGTGCACGTCAGCTCAGAGTTCTCCCCCCTTTTGCATCCTCATCTGACCCCGGGGCTGTTTATTTATTTGGCTGGCAAACTAAATGCCCTGGCCGCTCATATTATAGATGTATGCGTTCCAATTAACTCACACCACCAGCCACTACACAGGAATTAATTGGGCTAAATTAAGAATTTGATAAGAAAACAATTACATTTCTAATTAATATATTAATGGTGCAGAGTTGGGGTCTTAAATCCCATCCTGAATAAATATTAAAAATCTCTCTTAATTGAAGAGATTGTTCTAAGGACGTTTTGCCATATTTTTATATAAAAAATATGCTTTTTTATACTATTTTTCTTTCAGTGAACTAATAACTAATAGCGTGATAGTTTGTGTGTGAGGCCAGTGCCTGTCAACGTCAAAAGTTTCGTCCCAGAAATGTGTGCTAAAGCTCTCAGCGTGCAGGGAAGTCAGTGAAGGAGAGGGGATGCCATCGATTTGTGGCACCTATGCAACCAAACCTGTGTCCCCACCCACACCCACACTCGTACACACCTGTATTCGGGCGAAGGACAGCCCTGGGCGACGCACAGCAGCACCGCGCCCTCGTCCTGCGACACCTGCACATGGGCCGTGTGCTCCACAACGCTCGGCGAAATGATGCCGCGATGCGCTGCGGCGAGAGATGATGGAAAGGATGTAGATATATGTTTGTGACATTGGCTTGGGGTTTCGTTCAGGTTCGGGTTATGATTCTGTGTCCTGTGTCCTGGGTCCTGGTCTGGGTATACTCACAATTAATACGCAGCCGGGTGGGCGAGCTGACGACCACCTGGCGGGTGAGACGGTGCATGCTGCGGCAGCGGAAGGACTGCGACTCGTCGCTCTCCTGCAGATTGTGGATGAGCAGCTCGCCAGTGGGCAGCAAATGGAATTTGCCATCTGGGGGATAGAGAAATAGAGAGGAGATGAGTCCATTACCGACTGTCCTGGCGAAGTAGTGGTGCCAACGACCTAAGCCAAAGACCAAATAAACTCCTGACAAAAAATTCGACACAGAAAGCACTGGAGAAAAAAGTGTAGGATGAACTAGACTAATTTTATAATATTTTAAAAGTATTCTTACTTATACAGATAATGGTTTTTGCTAATATTTCCATTAGGACTTAGGTTCAAAGTATCCTGTAGCATTATTGTGGCTTAAATCTACCGCCAGACACTCTTGACCTTTCCGAATTGATTACGCCCTGCAAAGGCGGACAGAGCAAGGAATTGCCAAAGGACGAGAGAGAAAATCTTCTTTGTAATATAGACAGCCAGGACATGCAGCTCGTCTCAAATTGCTAAAGGACAATTTTAATTATGCGCCAAAGGACGGCTTAGTGGTGTGGCGCGGAAGGTGCAGTTAAGCAGGCAAACATGCGAGGCAAATGCTGCAAACAAACAATGCACTTTGTTGGCTTGGCAGGCCGCTGGCACAGGGCAAGGATGCCAGGATGCAGAAGCCGCCTCGCAGGTTGTGTTGTGTCCTTTCTGGCAGCCGGCTTCTGGCAGCAGTCAGCAGACAGCAGACTTCCCCTGGTTACTTACCGCCTTGCAGCGAGGGATAGATGTAGATAGCGGGTTCATGAACCCAGGAGACCACTCGTACCAATTCCTTGACGAAAGTGGGCACCACGCAGCGCAGGATGGCGGTGCAGCCGCGCGACGCAGATAGCACCTCCACATCCACTTTGTAGGCCTGGGCCACGACTGCCGGTGGGTATATACCATATTTTAATATGCAAAAACGAGTAATCCCTGCCACATCCGCATCTCTACTCACCAGCCCGCACTTGCACGTCCCGGGAGACGATGCGACCCACCGAATTGCTCGCGATGCATCGGTATATGGTGTTGTGGACCTCCTGGTGGTAGGCCGCCGCCGCGAATGGCATCAGGACGAGCGTCCCGTTACGCAGGACCCGCCGCACTCCATGTATCTCTGTCACCGCCGTTCCGTCCGCGTGCACCCAATCGATCGTCGGCTGCGGACTCCCGGAGGCGGAGCAATCCAGCCAGCCGCCGGACGAGTTGGAGAACTCCACGCGCCCCGGTGGCTCCATCACGAAGCCGGGACCGCGTAGGTGCGCCTCGAACGGTTCACTGCAGGTGGTATCTGCGATGGAGAAAGGAGGGAATAGGAGTGCTTTAAGTTACAGTAATAAAAAGGATTTTAAAAGATTTTTATATAATATTTTGGTACTTGGTTTAATGTCACTTAAAGGCTTAGAATATTTACAAAGGGTTCTGATTTAAGGTTTAAGATATTTTTACTATTAAGGTTCGCCAAAAATATAACCTTTGTAAAACTCAAAACCTTTTTGGCATATTTACAATCAAAATAAATATTTAAAAATTATTACGAAATTGTCACTATTATTTATTTAATAAAACTATACAGGGTTCCTTGTATTTTTTATAAAAATAATCAAGGTAACCTCCATTTTAACATTTCTAAAATTCAAAACTCTTTTATAACCAAAACATTTTAATATTTATGAAAAGCAAGGAGAGCAATTTCCTTCCAAGATATGTATTTATGACCATTACATTTTTTTGCGGCTCATAGATCATTTACCCAGCGCGTAAAAGCCCGGTAAAATATTCAACAATCAAATATTAAGAGCGCAAAATGCCATAAACAAACGCAATAATCCCGGGGAGATATCAAAAATTCATAAAAGGCCGATGGCTTGCTTGGGTGCGCAAATCCCCGAAGACCCTTTTGCACTTTAATAAGCATTTACATTTTTTATAATACCCGGCCATTGTCGCATTGGAAACCCGTTTTTGTTCCATCAGATACCGGCTCGCGTGCAAACAGATTTAGCCTTATCCTAAATTAGAATAACAATTTCGTCTTTAGCTCGGCTTCTAGGTCCTGGCAGCTGGGAGCTGGGATCTGGTCCCTGTGGCCCTCAAACCCAGATACATATATACGTATATGTATATGCCGCCTCCTGGATGTATATATCTGCATGTATATATTTCTCCAAATTGACATTTCGCTTCATATTCCACATGAATGCGCCTCGGCTGTCTGCCTGCCACCGAGGCGGGCATCTTTCCCTGCGGCGCTCTGCAAATCCTTGCAACTCGTTCAATCTCCAACAGTCGTCCTGGCCAGGACCTGCCCCTCCCACAATTCCTCTCCCGATTCCCGCCCCTACAAGTCATTGTGTCTGCAATTAGAGTTGTTTTTTGTTGGTTTTCTTTTTTTGCCTTCCCCCCTTTTTTTTTTTTTGCCTTTCTGTGTTTTGTTCTTTTTTGCTTTTGTACGGTTTTTGTTGTGCCTGGCCAGGCGCTTTTTGTTTTATGCTCGACAGCAAGGATTTTTATGTAACTGCTTTCTGGTTTCGTCTCGGTCTGTCCGCTTTCCCCGTTGATTTCATGGCTCTCTCATCAAAACTCCACACGGTGGGAAAAATATCGAAGAAATTGGTCAGCAAGTCAATCAATAAGACTGTATTTTTCAATTTAACACCTCTACATCATAATATATTTATATTTAAAAAAATTATGTATATAGTTATTATTATTAATGCATACTGAAAATGTCTAAGAGGTTTCAAAACACTTACTTAAAGCACAGCACTTATATTCCTTTAATTTATTTTATTAATTACTATTAAGTCTTTTTTAAAACATTTTAAACATTCTTTTCATTAATCACAAAAGATTTATGAAGTCCTGAATGGATCAGTCATTAATCAACAAGAAAGCTATACTTTCCCAGTTATCCCATTGTATTTATAGTATTTCCTTTACATTAATATAAACAAGACCGACTTGATGGATCACTAGAAGTCCTGCATCGATTGAGAGGTCATTGAATCATTTTTCCCGTGTATCCTCCGTGGCTCCTGGTCCAGGACACGGATAAAGACGAGGCCTCTGTGCCAGGCCATAAAATTATTGCAAGTATGTCTTGAGTATGCTTGGCACTCGTTTCTCATTTTTTCTGTGCTTTTTGGTAGGAAGGGTATGTTTTACGAGCTTGTGCCTTGGAGCAGGATCCCATGTGGGAGTGTGTGGTTGGGTGCATGTGTGTATTGGTGAGTACATCCACTTGTAGGGGTTTTATTCTTTCCTCCGAAAACAAAAGTCCACCCCGTCCGTCTTCCCATGCGTGTGTACTTCCTGAAAGTCCTGCATATTCGTATGTGTGGGTGAGTTTTATTCCGGCTCTGACGTCTTTTTTTCTGTTGCATGCCCGACTTCCTTTCTGGCCTATTCCAATGGCTCCAATGACGAGTTCAAAAATCATGGAAATTATTAAGGGAATTTTGGACAACGCTCTAGGTTGGCTTAGAAAAATCTTTGGTTTATTTGGGATTATAGCTCTCAAAATAATGTCAGTAAATTTATTATCAAATGTTATTTGACAGATCATTCTCTTTGCTTGGGAAATATATATAATATAATATATATGCCAAATAAACCTCTTTTTATATTAAATATATTTAAATATAAACATAAATAAAAGCAAGAAAAAGTTTCCTTTCACCATTATTATGTGAAAAATACCTAAAAAGCCCAGGAATCTTTGTGATCACTGTCTATTTAGTACATTAAGGACACAGGATTCCTAATATCCAATTACGATATATCAATGCATTTACCTCAATGTGTATTTACCACAGTATTTCCAACACCTTTACCCCAAAACAATTGAGTGTTTCCCAATCAATTCAGACAACATTCTTTGGCCAATGCAAAAGCGCATTTGGACTGTCTCCATTTGCCGCAAATTTCTCTTCCAAATTGTTTTCCCAGCTCGGGCTTCTGCATTACCTGCAGCACTCCGTCTGCATGTGCAACTGCAACAGCCGCAGGACCTTCCCCAGGACCCGGCCCTCGTCCCCGACCCCCCCTCTTCTTTGGCTCGCATTTCCGCTCGTTTTGTGTCGTACATTTCACTTCTTTCACTCCGAATGTGTTTCCCATCCACTTGTGCGAGTCTTGAGGGGTTACTTTGCCAGGCTCCTCAGACATTATTTTCTGTGTGTGTTCTTTATTTCTCTCCGTTTTTTTTGTACTCTTCTTTGAATTCTTTCCCAGCTTGGATTATGCCCTTTTGGCACTTTTCGAAATTATTTCGTAGCCACCACATAGAGAAAAAGTAAAGCACTTCAAGAAAGCATTTAAAAGGTTTAAAATTTTTACTTTAATCTGAGACAAAATCAGAGAAAGATGTATATAAAATTCAGAGCAACAATGCATTGGACAGACCATTCTAGACTTAATTTCCATCCATACCCAATGCAAATGAAATTATTTTATATATTTTAAAAATGTACCCTTAATAAAGCTTTTTAAATCACCCATATATTTCTAGGAATCACTGTTTTTCTCAGTGCACTCGAGCGTTGGTGATGCATGTTGTGTGGCTGCAGTGTCTCTGAATTTTGCCGGCAATGCAGTAGCAATATTTCTAATGGCCCACGATCCCAGACCCAGCCAACTCACCCATTAAAGTCGTCCCAGAAAAAACGGGAATTTAAGACCGCAGAAGGTCCTGCCAAGGAATTCAGCCATTGCCCGGAAATGGTGGGCCGAGCCTTGTAAGCAATCAGCTCGAAAAATACAGGAAATTCAATTTTTATGCGCAAAAACCAGCGGCAAGAAGGCGTGACCCAAACACCCAAAGATATCGACTCAATATTGCTTTTGCAAGAACACAAAAAAATAAAATAAAACAAAAATAAAAGGAAACTTGAAAGAAGTTAAAACGTTTACAGACCAACGCGCAGCAACCACCACGAAAGGAATAATAATTGTAAATAACTTGATTTTGTTGCTGCCTCTGCCGGAGTCCTAGGAAGATGTGCTCCAGTTGGCCCAAAGTGCACACAGCATTCGGGCGAAACCGGGCCAAGAAGGTCCAATAAGACGTTCAAAATCTTTTGTTGGGCGAAATTGTTTTGCAAAATAAGAAAAAGAAATGAAAAAGGAATATATTGTAAAAGTAGCGGGTGAAATTTGGGAAATCCCAACAAATCCCAGACGAAATTTAACAAACTCGATAGATGAAAGTTTTATCCGGGAGAGTCTTTTTCGCAGCTCTCCTTATCAGCAAACTTATTACTTTAAATTCCCAAAAAACTGTTGTTATCCATCTTAAAACCTTCTAGATTTAAATCTAAAAACGTTAAGCTATAAAAAACTTTATGTATCGTATGAGGAAAGTCCAAGAAACTTAAGTAGGTAGGTTAAGTCATTAATAATTTTTTACAGAAAATATGGATATCTCAGGAACTTTGCCTCGGCATCTGGTGAGCATTTAATTTAAACTTCATCCTTTGCACTTCATTAATCCTACAACAAATTTAAGCGTTTGTCATAAACGGTTTAAAACATAATCAATCAAAGTGCGCTGCAAACTTTGCCGTTAGCCATAATTTTTCATAATTTTCCCATCAGAGTTTCCCAGACCCTTTTCCACCCGGCTTCAATCTAATCGGATTTGGCCCATAGTTGTTGTTGCCGGTGCTGCTGATTTTATATAACGCATTATATTTTATGTTTATCTGCTTGGAAATGGAATAACAACGCCGAAAATATGAGCCATCTCTCACAGCCCAGAGCCACAGTGGCTGTGAGCAAAAAGTGTGTGCGCTTTAGACATTGAGCAACAATTTCATTTGCATATTTTTCATTTGCTCCGAGAACGAGTCCTGGAGCCTCGGCGAGGGTGCGAAAATATATGTATACGTGTGTCCGTGGTGGTGTGGCAATCATGAAATATCTGTGTGGCATTTTGATAATTTTTTTGTTTTCTTCTCTTTGCGGATGGCGAATAGACATGTAAGCCAGTCTCCATCGAGTGCCAGGGCCAGGCAATGAAAATTGGAAAATATCAAATTTCCAGAAAGGTTCTCCCCGCACAACCCGGCTCCGCAGCTATGAGGAGGTCGGTGGGGTCGATCGAGTGCGTGTGTTAGTGGGAGGGCTCTGCTTCTGACACATTTCATTAGGCTGTTACGCACACACACTCAATTGCACTGAGAAAAAAAAATTCTAGTAGGTTCTCGAATTTACCAAGATTACAGCTAAATATTCAGATATGTGAGGTAACTGGCGAATAATTGAAATGGCTCTTCTTTGTAGCAGAATCTTATTGAGAAATAAATTAAGATTGAAACATAAATTTATCATAATTTTTTACATTTTTTACATCTTAATTTTAGGCTGCCAAATTTTATAATAATGATGTTTCCATTAAATTATTTTTGATATTAATTATACTACAAGCTCTGCATCTAAAATATTAAGATATATGATAAGAAAGAAATAAAATCTTAAATATTGTTTAGAACTCATTTCCACTTTTAAGGTTAATCTTAAAATACCTATATGGCTTTATTACTAAATAAATCAAGCTTGTTAAAGGATAACACCTGAAGGTAAGTCTAAATAAATTCAGAATACTTTTATTAGGTTTAAACTATGATTTTCTGTTTAAAAAATTGCAAAACTTCCAATATTCTGAAACTATTTTCAAGAAATCCAAAGATTTTGATTTTACTATATACACCGCCTGGACTAAAGCTACCCAGATTAGCAATAGTTCTTGCTTTCCCTTAGTGTACACATATTTAGAGACGAGTCTGGGGCAGTCGTTTCTTGTGGCATAAATTGACGCCTGGTTTTTATCATAAGGCAATTTCATATTATGAAGGGGCCTTTCGGCTTTAGTTTTGCCGGCAGAGAGAAGACCATAAAGTCTCCGGTCTTCGGCTGGGTATCCATAAAGCGACCAAGTCATTTGCACTTAGTTCTCGTATATCATAAATAATGCCACCTCCTCGTATGAATCACCCTGGAATATTGCTTTGAATGATAATAAAGTGAGTAATTGCCCTGGCTGACGATAATTCCTGCTCCTTCTTTGGGGGAGTCGGAGGAGGAGCGCCCTAAGCCGGCTGGGATATGCCGCAAAGCCCAAAATCCTTTTGTTTTACTCCGCAAGACTTAATAATAAGTTCCGTTTCGGAGGCCTAAGCCCGGATCCCAAAAGCGCATAGCGAACAACAAAAAATAAGGAGCATGCCGACAGCTGTTGGGACTTATGGGCCAGGAAACACACGCACAGCCGGTGCGAAAACAAAAGCATACTTTGCGGCGCGTGCCGGGCGACTTAGGAAAACCCGAGAAGAGGCGCCCAAAATGCCGGCAGGCCGGCTTAAGAGTTTTCCCGGAAAACTCGACAGCCGAAGAGCTGGAGCCAAGGAGCACCTACCGATATGGAGCAGCAGGAAAATCACAAAAAAGCGGCTACTAATCCACATGTTTTCCGGCTTCTGTTTTGATTCCGATTTTGATTTGAATTTGGTCGTGGTATTACTTATGCGTTTTTTCTCGCTGAGCTTTTTCAGGAATCTCCGTGGGGCAGTGACTTGTACAAAATTTTGATTTTGATTTTGGTTTGGCTTTCACTCTTGAGCTGCTTTACATTTCAGACACATAATATTTCTCTCTTTAATTTATTTGTTAAACTTTTTTTGGCACATTTAAATCTTTCTTTTTTTTTTGATATTTCACTCTGGTGATTGGGTGATTTTTGGTGATGATTTGTGATGTTTTGTTATGTTTTGAGGGACTGCATGGCCGGCGCACTGTGCCACGCTCGATATGAAAGCACTCCCGCCAGGACAACCGACTGCCAGCAAGGACTCGACTTGACTGCGCCTCGCACCGAACTGTGTTAGAGGAGCTCCCCTAGGGACGCCGTCGGACCCTTTGGCTCTCTTCCGGACTCTCTTCGTCTCCGCCGGAAATTCACCACACGCGCGCGCTCACTCAGACTCAGTCGCGATGCATTTTCAGTCCAATTTCCGTCGTCCGCCAGAGCCGTGCGTATCCTTCGAGCCTCGAACAGCAACTGCCGGGCCCAGCTCTGATGGCTCCGCTCCAAACTCATGGTTTCAGCGGTGCAGTTGGCAGCCCCGTCGAAGATGAGACGCTCCCGGCGCATGCGCTCCCTGAGTGCGTTTGTTGTCTGTGGTTAGGCACGAGGCCTGCGAGCACGAGTCCTGCGAACAGCTGTGTTTACACTGGGCAGGACCACTGGCCATTAAACTGGATGTCACTGGGAGCTGGGTGGTGGCTTAGCCACATGCGTGAGTGCCTGGCTCAATGTTTCAATTATTCGGCCAGCTCCATCTTCGTTGGCATAGATTAGGCGTCATGAACTCTGCCTTGTTGATGTCTCCTTCACGCCTGGAGTGAGTTAACAATCTCATTCGCTTTCAATTAATCAAGCCTCCTTTGGATGGTGGCTGTTGAAAATAACTCATTAATTTGCCAGCAGTCGGCAGCCCAGTTAATGGACTCAATATTTGCCCGCATAATTTACTTGGCATTATGCAAAGCAATTTCACACTTAAGTCCCTTCCTGTCGTCGCATAAATGTTGTCTACTTTTTTTGGCCATCCCTGCTAATGAGCACCAGGGGAAATTATGGCCAACAAGGCGGGGCTAAAACTCGTTTCCAGGGAAAAGGGAGCCACAACAACAGCCCAGTGTGGAAGCTGCCAAGATTCATAATATTTGGCCTAATAACGCGAGATTTCAAATTGAAAGCACTAATAAAAAATGTTATCAATAATTGTTATGGGAAATAATATAATATAATAATGTTTTCACATCTATAGAAAATAAAGAATCCACCAGACCAATATCTCTTGAACTTTTTATAACATTATAGAAGTTATAGAAGTTTCTAGAAGTTTTTGTTTAGAGTTTAAAAATCTTGCAGCCATCAGTACTCTCAGATAACTAAATTTTAAAACTGAAATAAAATAATAAGTATCCAAAAGACACTCTTTAGATATGGTAATATATTTAACTTTTTATTTAAGAGAGTTTATTCAATAGAAATAATATTATTTTTAGACCACACTTTCCCCGCAGTGCACCCCTGTTTTTTGAGGACATTTGTCGTTGGCCAATTTCTTGTTTTTAGGACGCGTGAATGCGTAAAAAGCTCCGAGTGCGTGGAGGCTGTGTGGTGGCTGACTGTGATGCCTGCCCGGTGATGATGGTGTTGGCACACATTAGGCAGCGCCAAGGACAGCGGCCGCAACAACGGCACCAAAAGCCGCAGCAGCAGCCACAGCCGCAGCCGCAACAAAGGCAACAACAATAAAACATAAGCCAAAACATGTTTGTTTGGCTGCCAAAAATGTACTTCAGTTCGGACCCGCTCGCATGTCCCCCAGCAGCCCCCCAGCCCAGCCAAGTACTCGTGCCAACAACGAGCAACAAAAAACAAGGCAACAGTAGCCATATTCATGAGTGCTCGCCCTGCGAGTGTGTGAGTGATTGTGACTTGCATTTGTGAGCGTGACGGTGTCCTTGTCGTCCTTGCTGGCAGTGGTTGTGCCGGTGCCGGTGCCGGTGCTGGTGTCGCTGCTAATGACAACGGGACCGCGTTGCGCATCAACGAGCCACACCAAAAAGTCATTGACTCATTGAGCTTCGTCCCGGTGTGCGTTTTGTGTATTTGTGTGTGTAAACAAACGAGGTATTACCCTTTCAAAAGGTAGGGTCCTCTCTGATCACGAATATATAGCATGTCAGGGTTTAGATGTTCCATTTATTATAAGAGTTTTTAAAGCTAAATAAATGCATTTGCAGAAGATAAACTGTTTAGTGCTTAGTAATTTACCTAAAGAGTATTAAAGGCCTCGACTTCCGAGGAAAGTTTTTACAACCTCACCTCCTAACCGGCGACACTCTTTGGCTCAGTGGGCGCTCGTTTGTTTGTTGGTTGCCTGGTTGGCTGGCCGACAAACTGACAGACGGACAGACTGACTGACTGCCAATGCGTGTCTACACAGACGGAGGAGCGTTAACAGAAGCAAAGGCAGTAACGGGAAGCAAAAACAACACCGCCGGCGGTGGCTAGGGAAGCGTCAGCCGTTATGGCCACTGTTCACTCTGGGGCCACTCGCCCCGCACTCCGTCATCATTAGACATGGCCAGGGTGGAGTAGTCGCTGGCCAGGTGGAGTTGGTAGGCGCACCAGCTGCCCCGGCTACATGCGTTGTGCCAAAAAGCGGAAGCTCCCCGGCGGGGCTGTAAATTTCGAAAGGGAGACACTCTTCCGAGTCTCATACTATAACTTTCTGGTCTATTCAGTTCAGTTGGTCATTCGTTTCTTGGCTGACAAAGCGGGCAGGAGAGGCATTGTTCGGATGCATCCAAATGGGGCTGGTTCATATCCGATGCTGGCCACTGGTCACCGTTGGCCTGTCAACCCAATTCTGGAAATCTACATAACAATTATGATGCTGGTAAGTATTAAAAACAATAACAAGGGCAATAGTTCATGGAGAACAAATGGAAGGTGCTTGATAATTCCAGAAAATGTACTTAAAAGGATTCGAGGGTGATGGTGAGGCAAAGAGATGGGTAAAATATTTTATTCAGAAATATATGGACATTTCTAGAGACTAATACTCCCAGAGATATTTAAGATATTACATTTAATTATAATAATGAATTTTCTCATTACTAAAAGGACTTAATTGCTGTAGTTAAAGAGAAGACACTAAGAGTTGATGTTGCAAACTTCTCCTGGTTTATTATGCCATTAAATTGCCTGAATATTTCCTCTTGGAATTTTCTCGATTTTGCCAGTGCATATATGCAAAGTTATAGCTTTGGCTACGGCTATGTCGGTGACTATGACTATGGGCTATTAACTATGCCGGCTGGCCATGTCCTCCGACAATTTCTAACAATGCGTTGGCAGCTGGGCAAAAAGGCGGACTTATCTGCACTGCGCGGCCATGTTGCTGTTGCTGCTGCTGCTGTTGCTGCTGCAGTTGCTGCTGCTGCTGCTGCTGCTGCAGTTGCTGCTGCTGTTGCCGTTGTTTAACGTGGCATTTATGCGCCTGTTTGCTCAACGTTTTGTATGTAGGTCAACATTTGCACGCTCTATGACTGACGTCAACATGGACCGGGAATGGCCGCCCACGCCCCGCCATTATCCCATATCCCCCAGCAGCCTCTCGCGCCGCCTCCTCTTGTCCGCTTCCGTTTCCCGTGTTTATGTTGTTGCTACACCTCCCCGATGTCGCTCTGATTATTGTTGTTGCTATGACAAACACCCAATGCCTATGTAAAAGGGGCAGCAGCAGCAGCTGACCAGGCCCCAAACCTACTGCATCCTAGCACAGTGTAACTTGGCCAAAAAGCTGGAGTTTATTTAAGCTATTTAATTGAAATATTTAACTATTTAAAGCTTTAGCTAATTGAATATATATTTTATAATTGTTAAAAGTATTCATAAGGAATTTAAACATATTATTTGAAGTCTGGGTAGTATAGACTCTTTCTATCTTTGATGTTTTTTATTCTTTCATGATAGAAAGTAAAGTAGAAATCGCAGATCTCGACACTTTCTTTTATCGATTTACTATCGATATAGCTTAAACATATTTTTATAGTACACTATTCACACTAAAGTGTAATAAAATAAGACTAAATGTTATTATCTAGGTATCGTTAATGTTTATAATATAGCATTCCAACTGTGTTTCTTAATTTTTTAACAAGTATTTCCTTTCATTTCATATTCAAGGTGAAGTTTATATGAATTTAGAATAACTTTAAAATAATTATATAGTTTATATGAAACTCTTTCTTCAATTAATTTTCCCCAAAATGAATTCAATTTTATTTAAGAGCCCTGACCCAGGGTGCATCATATGAATTGTGCGTTATATACGTGGGGCGGATATATGTTTGCATGTGCGGGCATGAATATGTATGCGGCGGGAGGCATCACTATTGATTTTCATTTTTGCGCGTTTTACAACACGCATTGTTGCATTTTATTTGTGCTGTCATTGACAGCAGCCGCCACATGGTGAGTGCTTTTCCAGCACACCCAAACCCAGCATCCAGCACCCAGCACCCAACACCCAACACCCAGCATCCAGGACCCCAACTCGCAGCATACTTTTGGGCGTTGTCCACTGCATTTTTAATTGGTATACAGCTGGCCGTGCGCGTACTCATGTGAGCTGGAATACGGCCACGGCAACTCTCGGCTGCACTTGAAAAACGCAATCGTCAATCGTTTTACATGTTTTTCAATTCCATCTGCAGGACTTCATCTTCTTCGTGTTTTTTTCCAGCCGCAATTCCTTTGACAACATGGCCAACAACGTCATTCACGATAATTGCAGCCTTGGGGCCTGCGGCGGGCACATTTTCATTTTCATTTTTATTCCCCCTCCTGTGTGCCTGTGTTGATTGTTTATTGATTTTTGCCCAGCTGGCACTTGCATTTAGCATTTTTTAATGACTTTTTTTTTGTGGCTCAAGCATGTTGTTACTTCATTAAGCGAGAGATGTTTGCGAAAATGTTGCATTTTTTCAACACAAAAATTTCTTCAAGTGGTTGCCCGAGTGAGTGCTCGAAGGGGAGTTGGCTGCGGATAAGGAGGCGATTTCAATAAAACGATGATAGAAGAGGGTTTGGAGCGGCGCCGAAAGGGAATCACATACATCATTACAATATTTGCCCACACTTAACCCCTTCCAGGACCTCGGCTCAGGCTCAGGCACAGGCACTGGCAGAAGACAAAGGACGCCAAAGGAGTCAGGAAGCACATTTGCATGTAACACGTGAGCTTACAAAAGCCAAGTGACATTGTTTGGGCCACGGAGGGTCGTGGCACATAAATTAAAGTGAGAGTGTAAGTGTGTGTGGCAAGAGAGGGTTGATGTTTGCCACACACACACACACACACACACACACGTAGAGGGGATCCTGTATCACCTAGAACCCCTCGATTTCAACCCCCGCCCCGTTCTGACAGTCGGCAAATGGGTTGAGCCAGGAGATTGATATGACAAGCTCCAAACGGCGTTGAAGGAGTGCGCTCTATACTCGAATGACGATGACAAGCCCGGGGGGGCCGGGGCCGGGGACCAGGAAGGGGACAATGACGAGGACGAAGCCTGCGCACGCCTCAGCGCACAAACAAATTATGCAAAATGCATTTGCAGCCCAAGTCGAAGGATGCATTGTGTGTGCCAAGCGTGGCACGTTAAATAATTAAAAATTGTTGTTGCAACAGTCATTCAATGACTAAGCTCGAATCAACAAAAACAGATAATAGAGGAGATAGGCCCATCCAAATAGAAGTATGTACTCTGACTTTTCATATTTAGAATACCTTATAACAAGACACATACCTAAATTAGTGGACACAAACCGAATGCTCTTTATAAATTCGAAATAATTAACGTTTTTGATTTGATCTAGCTTAATACATTTAATATTTATTTTTATATGTATATACTTGCTCTTAATGTTATCTTTAAATACTTCCAGATATGATATAACATTTATCCTTAAGAAATAAATTTCTAGAACGTCTCAAACTTCCCTCAAAAAGTGTATTCCGAACCAAATAGAAAATCTATTAACAGTCATAAAAAATAAATTGTCTTAGATCGTTTTTGTCTCTATCAAACGGAAATTGCAATCGCAAACAATTTGCCAAGTAGTTGTTGAGCATATCAACTGAGTAAATTGCCGAATGTGGCAAAGTTTTCAGAAGTTTTCCTCTGAATTCAGAATTTCCTATTGGCGTTGCGGAAATTGCGTTGCGAATGGCCAACATAACATACACAAATGCACACTTTAAGATGGAATAACCGTTACTTAGTTTCCGGTTTGGCCCAGAGACAATTGGGAACAGTAACTTCTTGGACAGAAAAGTCTTTTAAAGAAAAGTTTATTTGATGTGATTTGCCCATAAAATAGAACATTTTCTAATAGTCAAAGTTTACTTTGAAAGCGAGAAAAATGATTGGGAAGTTGAGATTTTACAGTTTATGCAAATAAGTAATTTATGGAAGAAATTCAAAGGAAGCTAAGATGTGTAAGGAACATTTATTATTTAAAAATATATGCTCTAGTGTAACAGAAAATATTTATAAGGCGTTGAATTATTTTTAAAGTATACTGGATATATATAAATAGTTTACAGCAAATGTTTTCCTTTTTAATGAGTTTATTTCTATATTTATAATCAGATTTTCTCCATGAAAGTCTTGTAAATATGGTTTTCAGCTCTGTTTTCTTAAAAACTCTCCCCATTATCGATCAGCACAAAAGCTGCTTACCGCGCACTTTTTCCCGGCCAAGTTAATACACAATAAACATCTTGGCAGTGGAGACAGAGCTCGTGCTCCTCTGCTTTTTTCTGTCCCATCACGTTGTAATGTGGCGCAGAAAAAAATGTAATAATCACGCACTAAGAGCCATTTTCAATTACCGTCCTCGAGGAATCAGGACCAAGAAGACGGCGCCCGAAATGCCACTCGTTTCGCCCCGGCTAACCGCATAAAAAACTAATCAACTTATTTATGAACATTTATTATGAACAATGGAAACGTGCTGAATTGCGCATTCCGCAGCGGACCAAAGTAAATAACGAGAGGGAGAAATACTTCTAAACTGAAACTGGAAAGTGTCCCTGCTGTTTATAATTTCTCTCTGCCGAAATTACATTCTGTGCGGCGGCCAAGGGGGGAATCTGGGGGCTACTGTCATATTTGGTCTGTCCCGGACTGGTACGCACATAAAATGGCCAGAAATTGCTTTGGGCAGGATCTTCACACATGTAACAAAGCAGGGACCAGGAACATGGTCCTGGAACCCTGGTAATGGGCCATCGTGTTGCCTTTTTTTTTTGGTTCAAGGGTTCGAGACCTCTTGACCATAATTTACGCCACTTAAATTACAGACCCATTCTCGGCACTACTCCACTGGAGAACATGTGCTGGCCATAAACATTCGAGGAAGAAGACAAGGACGAGGACGAGGACGAGGAATTGGTCCTGGGACATTCGACATTGACGACGACGTTTTTATGGCTGCCGCAAAAGCCTTTTATGCCGCCTTGAGGCAAATTTGATGGTATTATTAAATGAGAAGTTTGCGATATTCGGATCGTAATATCGACTGCCGGACAGCCATTGGCTTTCGCCACGTTAATTAGCCATAATTACCCGCAGAGCTTTTGGCTTTTGTCGGCTGGCTTTTGTGCCCTGTCACGCCTCTGATTTATGGCCTCCATTTGCCTTCGTCCTTCTTCCTTCTGAGCGGCTTAAAGCCGCACAACTTTAACGCAATCAAAATGGCGTCCCTCACACACACAGGCGCACTAAGCCATACCCACACCCACACCAAGGCAAGCACTGACAGCTCATGCGTGTGCTAAATGATTTGGAATTGATTAGAAGCAAGAAGCAAGAAAAATGGCCAAGGGGAGAGCTGGGAGGGCGCTGGGCAGTGCTGGGGCAAATAAAAATAAATAAAATATCAAAGCCAGTCCCTATGAAATTTTTATACCACGACTTTATTGAAAAAACCCACAGCGAAAGGGTCTCCGGTCCGGCCAGCCACTATATCCTAGCCTCCGCCTGACTCTTCCCAGATAATAACCATCCGCAGCAGATAAACAGAAGCGCCGCCACTCTCAACTGGCTGCCTGGATGTTGCCACATGCCAAATAAACTTCAAAACTGTTAGCGCCTCGACGCCTCAGCCAAGTTTCGCCGCGCTGACAGCCACAGGATGCGAAAGGATATGGCCATGTTTTTGCTGCTCCTTGCTGGCTCTGAGGGACGTTTTAAGGGTCCTAATACGAAAGCGTCGCACTGGAAATACAAAAAGGAAGAAATGGAGGATATATAATTTACAGAAAATTGCATACAAAATACTTACTACTTTAAAGAAATAATAATAATAAGTAATTTACCCATTTTGTCTAAGTTTATTACGGATACAAACTAAGAGATGTTACTTAAGGTTTCTTAAGTTATACTTAAATTATTTTCAAGCCAAAATAGGTTTCACATAACCATGATAATAATACAACCCCCCCAATATAGTTATATACAAGAATAATCCAATTTATGCAGATATATTTGTTCCTGTCACTTGAATTGTTTACCACTCATATCATATCATACTTACTACTTTTAATAAATAATAATTATAATTAATTTACCAATTTTATTAAGTTTATTACTATTTATTACGGATACAAACTAAGAGATGTTACTTAAGGTAAAAACTAAACCTACTATTAGTTAGATTTAAGTTATTTTCAAGCCAAAATAGGTTTAACATAACCATGATAATAATACAACCCCCCAATATAGTTATATACAAGAATAATCCAATTTATGCAGATATATTTGTTCCTGTCACTTGAATTGTTTATATACAAGAATAATCCAATTTATGCAGATATATTTGTTCCTGTCACTTGAATTGTTTACCACTCATATCACTTGTCAGGCCACAATTTCTCCATAACTTCCCACGCCAATTTTCCGATGGCAGCGCTTTCCCGCTTTCCCGCTTTCCCGACTTTTCTATTTTGTTAACATGATGTTGCTGCCTGAGGCCGGCGGCAATGTTGTTGTTGCTGCGCCTGTTTGCTGTTATTGCTGATGAAAATATATTCAATTTATTATATTCGATATAGAGACACTTATTTTCTGTTGACATAATGATACGCATGATGCGGCAAGCTCTCGTTTCCAGCGACTGACATGCGGAAGATGTTTCGTTATTTTTCTGGCCAAGAGGGCGGAACGGCGACATGTGTGTGTGTAATGAATCTATTATTAAATTGTTGTTGCTTGGGACAACAAAAACAAGAGCGTTATCACTGACAGGCCAAACAAACAACAACACGAGTAACATCAACAACATCAACACCATCGCCTGGCCGCACATTTCGGTAGGGTGCCCGAGGACTTCTGGGAGGAGTCCTGGTCCCGACCTCCCACATCAAGGATCAATCAAGTGCAGGCTCTGCCGGCAGAGGGAGGACCCTGCTCATTGCCTGCTCTCTGAAATTTATGAAGGTTCTTAATGCCAAAGGCCATGAATGTTGTCGCCTCTGTCGCAAAATATGAACAACATCGCAGGACCCGACTTGAACAGCGTTGAGTGGCATAATGTTGGGATATTTCTGCTCCTTTTCCTTGTTGGTTTTTCGTATTAAGCAAGTTATGCAACCAGGATGTTGTTCTCAAAAACTAAATTACTTTTAAATTTGAAAGTCACTTGAAAAATATGAAACTAACCAGATTTTAAGATTTTTATTGTGCATATAAATGAAGCCAGAATCAACCACTAAATAGAGACATTTGAGTTGTAAAACCTTGATCTCTAAATAAGTTATTAAAGGGGTAATAAAAAATATAAACTCGTGTGTACGCTTAACTTTCATGTTACCAACTTATTAACCTGAATCCAACCACTAAATAGAGACATTTGAACAGTAAAACCTTGATCTCTAAATAAGTTATTAAAGGGATAATAAAAAATATAAACCGTGTTTACCCATAACTTTTATGTTACCAACTTATTAAGCTTTCTATAGACAAAGAATAAGAGTAATAATATATAACGTTATATCACTCGATCTTAATTTAAAAGTTTATAGAAAAAACAAACAAGAAAATATACATTTTGTCAATGTTATATTCATATCAACCTCTTTTATTGTATTACTTTGATTTTACCATATTTTTCGCTGTGCACCTTTGGCGGCTCCTGCTGGCTTCAAAAAGGAATTTCCGCTAAAGTTGCAATAGACCAGTTGTGGAGCTATGGTATTAGCCATCATCTGGTCTCTGAGCGGCGCCTCGGTGTGCTGGCTCCTGATAATCGCAGCCAGCTTTCTGAGCACTCATTAGCAAAACGTTCGGAACTCTTTTGGGCCGGTTGCCGCCACAACTTTTGACTTCATTATGTCGCGTTTGTCCTCCGCAACCGCCACGCCCCCACCATTTTAGCCATCTTAGCGCTGTCGCCGCAAAATTGTGCAACGTTTCCGCTGCTGCTTTTGGCGCACATCCGTTGCCGCCAACATTTTGCTTGGGGTCCTCGTCCTGCTCCTGCCACGGCTACGGCTCCTGGTGCGGGTCCTAAGTCCTTGGCATTCCAGCGCCCTCGCTGCGGTTGCTCGCCATTCCATTTTATTTTGCACATTTTATTATGACTGCCGCTTGCCAGGCAGCTCATACATTTTTTATTATTATGTCTGCTTATCAGCATGTGGCAAATATACTCCAGCTTCAGCTGCAGGGGCCAGCCAGGACGAGGCCAGCCAGGACGAGCGATCCTGTGGACGCCCCGCGTTGAGGGGCCAAACACAAGCCAAGCGTTGAACTGCGCGTTTAGAGCCGCTCGTTTGGCTGCTCCGCTTCACAGTTGGCTGATTGTTTGAATGATGACGGCGACGCTGCGGAGTCCATAAAGCCGGGCTTCCGTACCAAAATGGCAACGGATTGTCACGCCCAGTTGAATATCAGGGCTCGATAAATACATCCATTCAAAACTCTGGCTTTGACTTTAAGGCTGTGAGTAAAATATGTAAATATTATTATAAAACAATTCATCCAAGCTAAGACAGCAAACTAAATTACTGCTTCCTGGTGTCTATTAAATTAGATATTATTTTAAACAAATTTTAAACATAATGGAATTTACAGAACCAACTTTTAAAGTTTTCAAGGATCACAACTGATTGGACGTTGCCTCTAGGATCCAAATTATCCAAATACCCTCTAGCAAGCTCTCCATTTCCATTGGCATGGATCATTCGATCAATTAAATTATATTATTATTTTTATGTAATTTTTAAGGGGGTTTAAATATCAAAAAACATTATTTATTTAATGCAAATGTAAAGATAAAATGTCTGAAATACCTGGAAAATAATTATAGATAGACACAATCAAACAATAAAATACCAGACAGCCGGATGTTAAAAAACCACAAATGCATTAACCCCCCATAAATCTGTACATAAATATTTTACCTGTTCACCCAAATTTTTTAAACCGCATTCTTTGGCGAGCTGTGCAGCTTGATAATTGTTCAATATTTTGCCAACTTCCGCAGAGTTTTAATATCCGGCCAGGGCCAGCTGAACCCAACTGAACTGAG
This sequence comes from Drosophila pectinifera, assembly GCA_008042775.1. NCBI lineage: Eukaryota > Metazoa > Arthropoda > Insecta > Diptera > Drosophilidae > Drosophila > Drosophila pectinifera. The sequence goes on from VNKC01003111.1 coordinate 80,862, forward strand.
GCTGGATTGAAGCCAACGACCAGCAGCCGCCTCCGCTGACTGTTCATTGTCATTGCAATGGGGCAATGTCAGAGGCGTAGGCTGCATTCCCTCATATACTCCTATGCAATCCGGCAAATCCGGAAAAAACCCCGCCGCAGGGGCAGCAGGGGCTACAAAAAACCGCAAAAACTCAGCCGTAAACAGTGGCCAGGTGATGGGTGCGAGCAGGCAAACAGCAAATAACAAAAAGCACACGGCAAAACACTCAGCCAGAAGGATCAGCAGGAGATGGAACAGGAACAACAGCAGCAGGAGCAGCAGCAGCAGGAGCAGCAGCAGGAGCAGCAGTAGCATTGGCAGTGGCAACCGGCATCATCAGCCGGCAGGCAGCGGGCAAAGTAATTTTAATTAAAACTTATGGCAACGTCTGCGAGTGAGTAAAACACGGCGAAACGAGTTGATAAAAGCGCACACAAACCCAGCCAGTTATAGAGCTGGCTCAGCTAGCGCACACACACACACAGCACACCCATACACGTGCGAATGGGTTGTGCCTTAAACGAGGTAATTAAAAAACGTAAGCACCTTTATAGCAAGCCAACTCCCATCTCACTCCGTGTAATTTCCATTTTATTTTATGCCAGCGAGTTTTTTGTATTTGCTGCACTCCTTCCTTTTCTGTATTTACCTTTGTTGTTTTGTTATTTTGTTTTGTTTGGTTTTGTTTGAGCCAGCTTTGTTTTTCTTCCCTCTCTCTCTCTCTCTCTCTCTCTCTCTCTTTCTTTTTCTATATATTTTTTTTGTGCCTTTTTGCCTTTAAGCCGTCGCCGTAATCTGATATTACGTATACGACGTGTGCACCAGATATTTAATAGAAATTCAACGTTTTTAAGCCTTTCAGCCAATAAAATGGAAAAATTTATTCTCATCCACCCTTATTTTTTTAGCAGATAGTTAAACTGTCAGCTGTGCGGGCAGAGGTAATGCAGGGCAGTTGCGGAATTTTCTGCTGCATCTGGTCCTATTTATTCAGCTTTATTCCCTCGCCTAGCCAGGATCCATAAAGCAGCTTACGGCAGTCGTAAAAAAATATATATATTTCCTGCCGGACCAGAATTTGGCCAGGGCAAATATTAAGTTTTTGATTTAGAACCCATCGCAGTTGACTTATACGATAAGATTATCCGAGACCAAAGTAAATGAATGCCAACGTTCGCGCCGTAAAACCTGCCAGAATGCCAGGTTTTAAAGCAAGAAATATAATCTGGTTGAGGTAATAAAACGGAGCTTCTTTATTTAGGGAACAATCGATTCCCAAAGTGCCTCAAAGTCTCAGTTTCAGCTGCCAGTCGAGAGCATCAATCAATAACACACTCGTATCAGTGCACAATGGCCTTTCACCGCCCTGGCCCTGCCCGTATACTTAAAAGTTTTGCCAGGCATTATACTAATTCCCGTATAGTTGGCAGGTCCTTTCTGCGGCCTGTCCATGGTCATGTCAAGCCTGGCACACCTCAGCTTCAGCCTCAGCTCCAGCTCCAGCTCCAGCTGCAGCCTTTGCCTTTTTGCATTTGCACTTTTGCACTCGGCCTATTTAGCCCCGGCTTTGGGCCTTTGTTTATGTGCGTTTTCTGCACATAATATACCGACTCTGGCTCCTGTACTTGCCAAGTTAAGCAGCCGGCACTTGGAACTCCATCCCGCTCCCGGTCCTGTTTCTGTTCCCATTCCCATTCCCATCCCCACTCCCATTCCCAGTGCAACTTGCTGTAAAATGAAGCCAAAAGCTGTTCAAGCCGGCTGCTTGATTAACCATTCATTGCAGTTTTGTAGTGGCTCAATGGGAGAGATGCACCGAGAGAAATATATAGCGTAACTACACGCAATTTAAGCTCTTAAAGCTATAAGCTTCAGGTACCTAACAAGAAATATATGGAAAGAATGCTATGGAAATTAAAGAAGAGATTAAGTAATGGTTAAATTCTTTAATAAATTGAAACCCATTCCTTTCATAGAATATTTATAGATTGTTTCTTGTAATTTTAAGAATATTTTCTCTTTGTGTATTGTGCACTGAGAACTGGAAACTGGAACTCGGTTCGCTGCCTTGCGAACGTCTCACGTTTATTTCATTTGCTGGCCTTTTGGACCCAACCCTCGGGCTTTACTCGCCTGGCTGCCTGCCTTTGTGTGTGTGAGTAGGGCTGCGGAGCTGTGGGTGGGGGTGTGGCTGAGGGTGTGTGGTTGTGGCTCTGAAACTGACTCCGACTCCGACTCGAGTCCGTGGTCCGCAGTCCGGAGCTGTGCAATTTACGCTCAAGTAGCAGGCAGCTAGCAGTAAGCAGCGGCGAAGACTTGCCAAGTGGCAATTCGTGCAGAAATTATGTTTAACTTTAGTTTCAAAGCCCCAGCAATGCAAGTAATGCCCAACAACTGTTCCGACCGGCTTTCTTTTATTTTTTTTCTTGTCGGCCTAGCAAACATAGACGAAAGCTCCCCCCGAAGCTGATAGCGTTTTAATTAACATTTAATTTGGCCCAAAAGTTGTGCCTAGGCAAAGCTGCAGCCTGCACTCGAATTAAGTTTTCCCTTCCACTGACAATCACAACACAAGGATGTGCCGACGCAAGGACTCCTCCTCTATATCCATAATAACATTACAGCTCCCAGGAGCAGGGAATCCTTTCCACGTAGACAAGCTGCAGGCTGCATGCAGGCATCCTTGCATCCTGAATCCTGAATCCCTGCACGTAGCGGAAGCAATGATCTGGCAAATTTTAGTTTTACTTGTAGTAGCTGCAAAAAGTCTCGCCGCTCCTCTCACACTAAATAGTGTTAGTTGATGAGCTCTGGGATGGCGGGGTGTGGGGGGGGCGTCCCGTGTTGTTGACGTGCTTAGGTGTTGGCTTATGATTGCGCCGGCAGATGCTGCTCCTCGCCAGGACCAGGACCCCGCCGGCTGCAGGATGCAGCGGAAGAACCTGCAAGTAAGTTTCTCAAATTGCTGCGAGACCGAGAGAGAGCTACACTGAGCAGTGCGACCTTTCAGCCAAAAATGCAAGCTGTTGCATTCAGTCCTCTGCCTTCGGGCCAGCAACTTGTTAGCCAGCGTCAACTCGTCGATCGGATAACAAGTTTCCACTTACATTGCGAGTCCTGTCAGGAACCCGAAATGCAGCCCGAGGTGAGAATAGTTTTGAGGGTTTCCAGCATAATTTTGCTGAGCTGTTAGATATTAAATATTATATGTCTGGAGTTATTCCTTTAAGTTTAGTTTCTGTCAAATATAGGAACTAAAATATCAATTGGGTATTAGATATATCAATTAATATGAAATATTTGAGGTAAGTTGAATATAAAAACATTGAATCATAATTATAAATATATAAAGCAAGCAGTTTATGTCAATTATTCAGCCGCTTTTAATAATTTCCCTTTGAAAATAACATCTTTCCCTTGGCCGATCATTACTATTCGAATTTAAAGAATATATCCCTAATCATATCCTTTTTATTTACAGTGCAACTCCTAACTAAGTCACACAATCTGAAATCACATTCGCACAGTCATAACCTTTGGCCCCGCCCCCTTGCAGCGTCACGACCGCAACTTTCAGTTACTTTCTACGTGTAGATGTAGGCACGTGTGCCTGTGTGGGTGTAATTTCGCAAGATTTTATATTCATAGCATAATCCTTGGGTATAAAATAGAAAAGTTTTCGTGTATCCAACTCGAACGGGCTCCCTGGGACGCCTGGCCTGGGGAGAGCAGGGAAAGATGCACGCAGGATGCAATTTTCAATTTGTTGGTAATTTTATTTTATATTCCGAAATCCGAAGTCAAGACGAGTTTACCGAAAAACGTTTTACCGTGCAAATGATTTTCACTTTGGCCCCTTGATAGCCAGGAGTCCAGGCGCATCTTGGCCTGGACAACACAGAGAATAATTTTTCTGTCTTTGGAGCTACTTAAATAACTCTGGAACTTGAAGAGGTGCCAGAAATAAGTCTTTAATGAATTCTATGTGAAACAGTCGAACAGCTCAGCTCAGTCAGAAATTACCTAATTATATAATTATATTTTACATAATTATCCTGAAAACTTAAAACGATTTTTAAGGAAATACTTTGCAAGCAGTCTCTTTAATTCAATAAAGACTTCAGCGCCGTCGCTGATTCCACAAAGGACCGAACTTTAAATGAAAATATGACATCGAGCGAGTGGCAATTTTTCTTCCTGTGAACGCCAAAGGCACAGGCAGGAGCTGAAAAAGTTGTAACTGTAAGCAATGGCCAAGTGACTGACAGCGCAAGGACGCAAGTTGGGCAAAAGCTAAGGGCAAAGTTTCCCCTCGCCGCCGCCACCGCCCACATTGTCATCTTGTTCTCGTCCTTTTCTGCAATCAGCAAGGTGTTCTGCCAGCAGCAGCAGGAAAGGACCCAAGGGGAGGCGACTAAATTCATTCATAAAACGCCCAATCAGACACACATCCAGACCCAGGAGCCAGAATCACAGCCAGGTGCTCTGTCTCTCCCTAGCCTGGCCAAATGAGTTTTCACGCAGAAGGCAGCTAGCGCGTTTTGGGCGATGCCAAATAACAACACAATTACCCCAGGACAACGGCGCCTGAGCTGAGCTTTGTTAAATGCTAAAAATTCTGAACACACAATAGCAGCAGGATGGGAAGATGACTAAAAAAGGGGGAGAGCGGTATATGGAAACATCCCGCAAACGTATGCTGACTTGCCAATTAAAAAAAACACATTTAACACTCCGACACTGAGAGGAAAACCTTTATGGAGTGACTATTTCATTTACAAAAGATTTAAAATAATCAAACATTATACCATCCCTAAGAAATATCCTTTTATAATTGTGTTTATATGTTCTTAAGTTCTAATCCAATATCCGGAAATCAGGGAGTCTTATTATTTTAATAAGAAATGCCATAGATTTCATTTAAAAAGCTTTAATTTTAAAATGTAAAACTGCAAACAATAATAATTACCGAAAGCAGTTAATAATTAACAGAACAAATTCTTTGGAGTTGAAATAACCCCAGCTTTTGACTCTCCGATGACCCACATAATGTTAATGCCACTCCTGCCCAGACTGACCCCCTCCAGAGTCGAGTCCTGGTGTTGCCGCATGTGGGTGAGGAACTCAATGATCACCTGAAACGGGCTGCCCCTCTGGTCGGGGAACCTGTTCAGTACTCCACCGCAGATATAATCAAATCGCGGCCTTCTCTGAACCTCGTTGTTGGTGACCAGGAAGTAGAAGTTTGCACAATTTTTCTTAGATCTTAATATGTCCTTAAGGGGCTGTTTCGGCTCGCACTGAATAACATAGCGGGAGGTGAAAGCCGCTTCACATCCCAGAATAGGCTCCAGCTGGGTGTCCAGGTAAACGCAAAACAGGTGAAATATAATGGCTGCATCGGTGGGCAGGCGCACACCTGAGTTGCCCGAATGAGATCCTGAGTCCGCCAGCTCACGGATGCGCTGCACCAGGTACCGGTGATCGCCGGGGATATTCAGGAAGGCCAGCACAGTGGGCAGCACGGGCATCATGATCCACTGGCCCTCGACGGTCCGCCGGAGGGTATCCCGGTCCACAGTTCCGATCTCGAAGCCGACGAAGCCCCGCTGCTGGAGCACATTGTTCACAAAGTCCATCTCCCTGACCAGACGCTTCAGTATGGTCTCTTGCATCCAGGAGTTCAAGTTAGCCACGTATTGCCTCATTTGTACGGAGGAGAATCGTGGTGAAGTGGAGCTGCTCCTTTGGGTGTGCGAGGTGCCGAACTCCTGGAAGGATAAGGGCCTGTTGCTCACTGGCGGCGGCGACAACTTGTAGGTGGTGTTCTTGAGCCGTTGGGTTATCTCTCTGCAGGACGAACTCTGCACCTTGGGTGACCTTAAGCCCTCCTCCAACAGTTTGCGTTCCCGCTTAGCCCGCCAGATCAGGGCGGGCAGCTGGCGAGGATCGGTAAGGAAGTCCTCGGGACACGGAATTCGATTTTCGACTAGCAATTTTTGGGAGGGCTGTTGGCAGAGGTTCTGATTTGATCCACGATTTCTTAAAGCACAAGGCCGTATGAAGGACGAGCTCCTGCAGGCAATAGGTGCGTCGTCCTCTTTGCAATCGCTGGGCGGCTCCATATCTGGCAGGTCCAAAATCGTGTCCACCCCGCCTTCATCCGTCCCATCCAATAGGCGCTTCTGGTCTCCGGTACCCACTCCAGGTTCGTACTCAAAAGCTAGTTGCAAGTACTTGGTGAAACAGGCCAGGAAACTGAAGGCCAAGAAGATGGAACCGATATACACCAGCCTGTACCGGAGGCAGGAAGAGCCCTCCATCACGAATATGTCCAGGCAGAGCACTACCAGGAGCAGAAGGTTGATGCAGCTCCATTTGAAGTAATACTCCATCTGGACGCTCTGGAGACGCAAGTCGAGACTGCGATCGACCAAGGATCCCTGCTGCGGCATCCGACAATAGTCGGTAGTTCTATATTCATCCATTATTGCTTTATATAATAATATAATATATAATATACACTATTGATACTATTGAAGTTATGTGTGTGGAACATTTTTCTCGGTGGCTACTACCTTTTACTTATACCTTACAAAAAACATAATATTAATAGAATATCTGCTCAACAACTTATAAATATATTTTTTGAATATTCAAAATACTTATCTCAGTGCACACCACTTTCATATATTTGTCGCAATTTAAGTCCTTGTCGCCTTCGCTGCCTTTTTGACTTGCCCCGCAGCATTTCAGCAGCAAGAACGGTGCTGGTCCTGCGCCAGGATTGCTCTGCCATCTCGCTCTCTGTCTCCCTCTCTCCCTCTCTCGTTTCCGGTCCTGGGTTATTTAATCAGTTGTAAGACTTGAGTTTCATGCGGAAATATTTAATTTGGATTTTAAATGCGTGCCGTGGTGTAATGTGAGACCAGGACCAGAGGCAGGACCCGGACCAGGACGAGGACGAGCACCGGAGACACTTGACAGCGACAGGGGAAAATGAGACAAATGTTGCAGCCCACACTCACACCCTCACGACGCCAAGGAAAACGTTAAGCGAAACTTTTTTATGGCTGTTGGATGGAGTTGAAATGTCCTTGGCAACGCAGGTGCAGGACTGGATAAACTTTGAGTGTCGGATCTGTAATTACTCAGATTTCTTTGCGAGCTGTGTGTGGAGTCGGACGAAAGATTTGTGGCCCAGCCGGTTGTTTATCTTTGTTTGGCTCTAAACACAAATCAGTTTTTGTGATTCTAAGTCTTGAAGAGACTTTGCTTCTAAATTGGCTTAGATTTATTTAGGGGACAAGCTATGTATTGTAAAACTAGCAGAATATAAGCAGAAGCTTCCATAATTTTCCTGCTTCAAGGATGACAGCTTAATGGAAGTCACTTAAATAATTACAACCATCCAATTAATTCTAAACATTTCCAAGACATGTTTGTCTACCAATTTCACTTTCTATACCTTGCTTGTCAGCCTCTTATCCTTAATTTTAAGTATTCCATTCATGGCTCGGATTCAAAACTTGTTTTTCACTTTGTACCTGAGCTGCGTAGGATGAACTCCAGGATGCGGTCCACGGAAACACCAAGTGCTCTTTGCAAGCGGCAATCCTTTGAGGATGTGTGTCAGGAGATGCGTCCCTCTATATAAAGCGTGCTCGGGCACAAGTTAACCCACTTAGTTCCATCGACATGCAAGCAAACGGTTTAAGTAGCTCCCAGCTCCCAGCTCCCCCTGTACATGCATTTAATTTGTTACATAATTACGTAATTAATAAAACACAGGACCCGTAGAGACGCACGCACAGACGGGTACATATATATCTATGTATATATATATATAAGGGCGTGTCCAGGCTCATAGGACAGGCGGTGTAACTTAAATAAACACTCGTGCATCGTGGCGATGTCGGTGGCGTATGCGCAATATTGACATCGGAGAAAGATTTACGGAACCCACGCTGAACTTTGGCACACACGAACACAGCAGCCGGAACAAGGATAATGGCAAACACAGCGAGAACCATGACAACAACAACAGCAACAGCAGCAAATGCTTTCAGGCAATGCTTATATTTGATTACAATGTCATTGAGTAATTAATGTGTCCTTGTCAATAAAAATGCCAACAGACATACGCAATGCTGCCAGTCAATCCAACAAGGATAACAGCAATAACAACACCGCCACGAATGAAGCTTGTCCATCCATAAGCATGTACGTATGTGTGTGTGTGTTGTGTGTGTGTCAGGAGTATCTACATGAAGCTAAAATCCTTTTGTTTGCCTTGCTTAATTAATCTCATCAGCATCGGAGCCGGAGCCTTCGCATCGTTTGTCCTTCGGGCGGATGTAACTGAGACGCAGTCCGAGACCAAAAACCGAGATTCTGTTGTTGTTGTTCAGGTGTCAAGAAAAGCCCTGGGGCATCCTGCATCCGGCTTGGCTCTGGCCTCTTCCAAACACGCTTATGTGGACCCCCCAGGGAAATGGTATTTCTAATTAATGGCCATAAAAAGCCATATTCCGCACACGACCTAAAAGTTTTCAACAACTGAAGTGGCATTAACATGGCTCTCAGATAAAAGTAACAGTCTACAGGTCTGCCCTGACGGGTTGAATGCAATCAAAATAATTGCCGGAGCTGCCAAAAAAGCCATTTGGATATAATTAACAGAACGTGGCCCGCAGCAAAAAGCAATTACAAATCCAAACAGCACAGTTGTGATGGTCTATCTCGATTATAGTTTCGCCGACAGGATATTAGCTGACAGTCTCGGCGAAATTGACTTTGGTCCAATGGGTTAAGGGTTGGGTTTCACCGGAAAAATGGCATTAAATTAGTTTGATATTTGCTTTGATAAAATCAATCAAGTAAATATTATCTATCATTAAAATCTTTTCATTTACATTGAACCCCTAATGCAATGATTAACATTATTTAGTTTCTGTGCAAAAACCCAGACTGGACTAATTTGTTTGATTGATAAACACACAGAGTCCCGATTGGCAGGACCTGGTGAAGGGAAAACATATAGATAATTGGAGGAATTTGCATAATTTGTGCAAGTACTGAACAAGTTCAGCTGGGCTTTGTGAAGTTATGCGGCATTTAGTCCCTTTGCCCATTGAACAATTGAACAAGGCTGCCTTTTGTCCTGTTTGCTGCTACTTGTTGCACTGCAAACTTTTCGCAGAGCTGCAGCCAGCAGAAAGTATTTTAAATAAATTAAACGGAGACCCGAAACCCGGGCCAGAGTCCTTTGGTGACAACCGCAAAGCGAAATGCTGTGGCTGAAAAGTTATGTCAGGGCCCAAAGCGAAGGGATGCGGACGCAGGACACTGGATCGCTGGGGGGTTGTGCATCTAATAAATGGCAAAACCAGCTTCGCCCATCCCCAAGCGCCCTTTGTTCTGGGGAGATCCCTAGTCCTTCCTCCCTGGCAATTGCTTAAGAAACTTTCGAGTCGAGTCGAGTCGAGTGGAGTGGAGCAGAGTCGCTTTGCCTTTGGCTAAGCGAACGTAAAAACTTTTGCAGCATTGTAAACAATTCCCAATACACAATTCAATGCGCTTCAACACGCTCTAATGTATGCTGCAGGACCCGGCAAAGTTCCACAAAACAGGAGCAGATAGAACGGACAGGACTGGCGAAATATGGAAAAGTTCTGCTGCTTATGATTGTTTTACTTTTTGGCTGCCTTTATTTTTGCTTTTATTTTTTGGACAGCCTTGAGAGTTGGTCGTGGAGCTTATGTTATGGGTAATCCCGCTGGGTTTCCATATGATAGGGATTCCCAGATGCGGAGTGTCCATCTCCTGCTCGTTTGCTGTTTGCACTTCCTTCGTCCTTTGCCGAAACCCAATTTGCCTTCGGCATTATTGTTTGCGAAATATATCAGAAAGTTTTTCCATTCGCTCATCCCTCTGCAGTCGCCCCGCCTCTGTCAACATCTTTTATGTGCATTTGGGATTGGTCATCATCATTGTGGCCTGATTATTATAATATGCTTATTGAATTGACCCGGGTTCGCTGACCCCTGAATGCGGACGCACAAATCGAGAATGTTACCTAAACAAAGTTGGTTTTCCATAACAACAAATATAAAAACCAAATCAATTTCCGTTCTCCGCTTACGTACAAACAGAAATCCAGCAAATACCGAAACCCGGACGGACTTGGTTCGATTTTGTTTGTGGATTTGCGGCTGACGTTTAATATCGGAGCACGGAGCAGGGAGCACGGGGCACGGAGCACGCAGCGGAAATGGAATCCAAATACATAGAATCCGGCTTAATTGTGTGTAATTGACAGTCGCTTTGCATTCGCTGTTGGGGCTTCTGAATTGAAATCAAGACGCACAAACCACAAAGCGGATGTTATTAGTTTTTGCTTGGCGTGGGCTCGAAATGATAACACAATCGGTGGGGTCTGGGAGATAAAATAAATTGAGTCGTACATAATATTAATGAAGGATAAGGGACATGCTAAAGGGTCTTTAGAATTAAGAGGAAATATGTAAGCAAGTTCAAAATAAGTCTGAGTATTTAATTACTTTGACTGGTGTCTTAATTATTCTGTTTAAGTTTAGGTAATTACTATTGGTTAGCATATTGCCATATAGCAAATTATTTAATGTTTTTTTGAACTTTCAGTTCATTAGCCTTCTTGCGGGAAAAACTCTAATTAATTTTGTAGTTGCTTTGTAATTCATTTTAATATTCATTTAATTATTTATTTATTTACGCTTGCCCAGCTCCATACCAAATCTTCTATGTCATTCAATTAAAATGAAGCAAATACTCCGCTATTCTTTGAAAAAAAAAATATAAATTTCAAATGCAGTTGGAAAAAAAGACACAAATAAACCAAAAGGGGAAAAAATATGCCAAAAAGCCTGTTTAAAGTTGGCTTTCCGTTGCCTGGCAATGGCATTTTAAATGCAAATAACACGAGTGCAATATATTCACGTGAGTGTGCGGGCATATACCTCTATATATATATTTAAATATTTTTTTTTCTGCAAATACACTCAGTTTTATGCGTTGGTTTGCGATCTGAATGTGGGTGCACGTTACATTTTAAATGAATTGTTCGCGCATTTGTTTGCATAAAACGCCGCGTTGCCAAACAGCAAATTAAATAAATAAATTTTATTTTTTATTTCCCGCGAAAAAAAAGAAACAGGAAAATAAAACCATATATAGGGAGTCGCGTGTGTGTGTGTGTGGGCGACTCTAACGATATAGCTACCGCAAATGCAATTTTAGTGGCATTTTGTTAATATCTTTTGTAAAATCTCAGCCTCTCCCACGACCAGCATGTGGGTCAATAAAAACGTCAGTGACAGCAATAATTTTGTCGCTTTAAATAATGTATAAGCCCGAAGCGCCTCTTTGGATGACTTTTTTAATATTTCATATTTTCCGCATAATTTATACAAGTTCATAATGCGCGGCTTAGGCTGAATATAAAAAGCGTTTTCCACTGCGGCTTATCTGCCTCTCTCCATTAATTGATCCCCTGGTAAAGCCAAAAAATGGAATTAAAAACTAGAATTGCCGAAAGTTTTGGGCCCACACTCGGGGTTGGCTTTTAATTATCCTGCCGCTGGTCCTGGCCGATGCCAGCAACCCTTTGCCGCAAAACTCAATCCTGGCTGGCACTGCACCGCCCGCGCTCCAGCCCACAAAAATTGTGGCTCATGAACTGGGCTCATTGTTTAAAGTTTCAAGTTGGCGACAATAAACGTTGAAACTTTTAGTTTTATTGCGAAACTTTCCACGAGATTTTTGGTCGAAACAAAGTACAAAAAGAGCGAAACAACAAAAAATAAAGGGAGTTTCGTAAATGTGTAATAATAACCGCACCAGCATTTTGGCAAAGAACTGTTGGCCAGAGAGGGAAGCCGCCAGGAAAAACACTTTCTCGGCAATTTTATTCGCAAATCAACGCAGAGCAATCAACTGAATAACATAGAGGAGTGGATACACAGAGAATAAATAAGGTTAACTCACTGTCATCTTAACAACCTTAATATATTTTAATATTATTTAAGTTCTTAGAGCTAGCATTTAATAGATTATAATATATTAAATATATTTTTATTTTATCTTAATATATTTTAATATTATTTAAGTTTTTAGAGCTAGCTCTAATTAGATTATAAGGCAAACTGAATAGTATTTCACTTCCAACCCATTAAGGTTGCCTTTTGCAAATATAAATTATAAATATCTTAAATGTGCTTAATATTTCAGTGATTTAAAAAAATATTTTAGTAACAGGAATGTGCTCAATAAAGGCAGATAAAACTAGGATAACAATAAGGATCTTTAACACCAGCTCCTCTTCAGAGCTTTGAGGACTTATTAAGTAGGTAATAAATACAAGCGAGTGAATGAGAGTGTTTTCCACAGTGCAAGCACTGAAACCGGCCTGAGGAGATATAGAATAAAGGCGTTTTTCCTACATTTTTCCCCATCCACCCAAGTAAGCCCCTTAAGTCTGAGGGAATCCAAGGAAGAAGCCCTGGAAATGAGGCAAGCCACGTTAAACGGCGCCCGAGTCAAACTGTGCAAACCTGCACGTACCTGCACTTGATCTATGCGGATATTAAGATATTGAATTACCTTTTTGTTCGTGCAGCTCAGACTGAGACGGATGCGGGGAAGGGGTCGGAAACGGATACGTTCTCACTTGGCACCCGGAATGTCGGGTGATATGAAAAAAAACAAATGCCGAGACCGTAAGCTCGGCGATAAATCTAAGCGGCAATTGAACGTTAATAGTTAAATAATACAGTAGCCAGAAATATGCGGCAAATTATGCTTGAAATTCCGGGCATACCCCAGCCGACGGGCCCAGACAGCCGGGGCCACTGAGCAATGGATTAGGCTGTCAAAATCCATTAAATATGCAACTTGCGTACCAAGCCCCAGAAAACAGGGCAACTCCCTCAACCGCACATCCCTCGCACACCCGCCCAGTGTGTGTTGTTTGGGGTCCTTAGCCAGTTACTCCCATCGAGAACTGCTTACGATTACTCCTCCAGTGCTTGGCTGCTTTCCCGATCACCGGAGCTGCATATATGAATTTTAAACTGTGCTGGGAAAAGTCGAGACGAACATAAATCGGTGGATACTAAAAAAATCTTAATCAAAATAAGAAAATCTAGGTATATATGTTTATTAATTCATACGTTTACTGTGATACGTTTCTCATTCAATTCATTCTTTCTTTGTTTCTTTGTTAAACCATGAAAAATAAGAGTTAAATAAATTATAAATAATATATCATAGATCTTAACAAGCTGTGAGGACGATTAAAAGTATTGTTTACTGCCCTTAATTCCTTATTCTTTAATTATTTAAAACTCTCTTTGTATTAAATAATATTAAAGTATTGAAAACTACAGGATATTTATAATAAATAATAACTTTTCCAAATTAAAAAACTAATAAAATCAGTAATTATCTATGGAGCAATTAAAGGAGATTATCTAATTATTCAAAGAATCTCTTTCCATTAAAATATATTAAGGTATTGAAAGCTACAGGATATTAATAATAAATAATAACTTTTCCAGATTAAAAAGCTAAGAACATCCGTAATTATCTATGAAGCAATTAAAGGAGCTTACTTATAATGTATTTTAGACTTTAAAATTATTATCCAAATATTCACCAAGCTGTTACTCAATTTAACAAATTAGCCAAATATCAAAAGACCAACCCTTGCTCTTGCATTTTTGTTTAGGTTTCAAAGCCAGAAACGAAGCCTCATTAACGTTTGCCTCCAGAGTTTATACCCAAGTGGAAAGCGTTTGAAGCCAGATCCCAGTCGTCAGCCTGTTTCATATTTTATTGCGATTCATTAGACGACGGCCAAAAGAAATTACTGTCGCTGAGCTGCGCGTACGCGTAATTTAATAAAAACCGGAACATGCCGAAGGTCCTCCTCGCTTTGGCGACATGGCCAACGAATGTTGTTTATGACCCGGAATATTTCTAATTAGCGCAACTTGTTATGTGGCAGCTGCTGGGGGTCTCCACTCGGTCTGCCTCCGGGTCTGGGGTGTGAGAATGTGGGATTCCGAGCCACAAAATCAGTGCTTCCAGAGCTTTTAATGGCAGTTCCGGGCTGAGCTTCATAACATTAAATGGTTGTTATCTTTATGAGTCCTGCGATTGTTTCCTCTGTTAATTACAATGATGCTTTTAAAACAATGTTGTCGGCGATTTGGTTTGTTTGGAATTTGGTGAGCAACTTAGTGGTATTTTAGCCATATATTAATTTATAATTTTTAGAAAAAATACATATACTAATTGTGTTCAAGCAATGCTTCTTATACCACATCGAATATATTAAATAAATGTCATTATTCCTAACTAATAAACTTGTTAAAATCCATTATTGCCATAGTCCACATCTGTATATAAGTAATCTAGTCTGAGTTTATGTCCCAATTTTGTTCAAATTTGCTTTATTCCTTTACTTATGGTTGCATTAAATTGGTTATGTTGCCTCGACTTTATTTGGGGCTATATTGCATCAAAATTGTTATTTCAATTAGCCTAAGCCACGCCGCATTGGGAAGAGAGCTGATGTATGAGCAGACTGAGGAGCTTACCGAGTCATGGGGTCAAAGGGTAATAGAGACCAGGGTGAATCTTATTATTTAAGCATTTACATAATTCACAACTCCCGAAACGAGCCCAGGAAAGCCGAAAATGCAAATGCCGCAACGGGGCCCAGACAGGACGTCCTTTGGCCCACGGCATGTTGCAACATTCGGCAGAGGAAACCGAGGAACCCGGGACCTGTTGCTACCCGAGACCCAAGGAGATGCCGGCGGATGTGCGAGGATGATGTCCTGGCAGCCCTCTCTACCCTTTTCAAACTTTTCGACATAAAATTCACTTAGAATGTCGTGGCTGTCGTGTGCGTTGGTTTGGTTTCTGCAGGCATTTCTGCATACATTTGTAGCTGACAGGACGAAGGATGTAGCGCCTTGCATGCAAATACAATTTGGCTGGCTTGTTAGCAACTGCTCGGGATCTGGCTCAGTCCCGCCTCAGCTCCTGGCTCCGCATCCTGTCCCCGGCTGTATCCCATCTTGCAAAACAATAAGACGTTGGCCTGCGTTCCTCCGGGTTGCCTTTTCATGGCTGTCACATGGACAGCGCCATTGGAAATGAGCTTATGCGGTTGTGGTTGTGGTCGTGGCCGGGGCGGTGGCTGCGTATCCTGCGACTGTCGCGTGGCAGCTCTAATAAATGCCACAGCTTAGCCGGCAGCCATGACAGCCGGGAACGGCCCCCATCCGCCATCCTGGCCGCCCACATCTCGTCCTTCGACGGAGAAACATCTTCGCCCAATGTAATTTTGCGTGCGGTTCGCTTTTACGAGTCGCTCGGGTGTCATAAGTGTGTAAAATTAATGCCCCTAATGCACAACATTTGTAAAATGTGCGAGCGGGCTAACATTTAGCATTATCATTTCAAAGGGAAGGAAGGAAGACATACGGAAATGCCTTAATGACGGATGCGCCGGAGTATCCCTTTTAAAGCGATTCACCAAGGGCTAAAACCCTTTTTTTATGTCTAACTTGTTCTCTCAACTTTATTCATTCTGAATTTTTACTGTATTAATGTTTAATGTTTTAATGTCTGTGTATTCCAAACTTTATTTCTGCCATCAATAAATAAAATAATTCAAGATCTACAATTGTTTTGCTTTATATATAATAAAGCAGTGTAATATATTATAATAATAATATATAATAATATTATTTAATTTAAGCTCGGTATTTGAATCGGTATTTTTCTACCCTGGCAGTTTGTATAATAATTTCTGAAATGGCCGCTGTACTCATCGGCCAACCGGAAACATCAGTTACCGGAAACCCTATTCAGTGGGTTTGTAATATTTTGTAGCATACTTTCGTCCGCATACTTTTTAGTCCGCATTATAATGCAGCGTACGCAATAAATGCAGCATGCTTTTAAGCGTCTTAAGATTTCAAAAAACTGCCGGCTGCTGCCTAGTATCCTCTGTTCGCCTAGTATTTGAAACCCAATAAACGGCATTTGGCTGTCATTCCAAATTTGTCAAATTATGTTCTCCAGAAAACTTCAAGTATGCGGATATTTGGGTTCTTAAATCGACATTTTTATATCCTAATTTTTGGACATATCAAAATGCAAAATAACCATAGCTTGGCCAAAACAGCCTTAATTTCAAATCGGAAAGCTTTTCCATGTTAGTTTTTATTTGGTTAATTAATCTGCATATTTTGTTTGGATAATAAAGAAAATAAATTTTTAGCCAATTTTTGACAATTTTAATGAAAAAATTTTACAAAATTTTGAAAAATTGGCCAAAATTTTTTTCCTCATTTTGTTAGGAATTTTATTGTAAAATAAATGTAATTTTAACGGCGAATCGGAAAATATGCGACATTTGGCTATCATTTCAGTTTTGGCCAAATTATGCTCTCCTGAAGACCTCAAGTATGCGGATATTTGGGTCCTTAAATCTGTATTTTTATATTCTAATTTTATGTAAGAATTTAAACATAATTGTACATTTAATAGGCTTAGAAAATATACTTCTATTAACTCTCTTGCTTGTTGCCAAGAGACTTAACGTTTTTAATTAAATTTGTTTATTGTCTGCAATAAATTCCGACTTTCCACCCCAGGGTCGTAAACTATTTTTACTGGATTTTCCAGCGGACGCCTCTGGGCTCTTCGGCTCTTCAGAAGATAAATCAATCACAGGTCAGGCAATAAGCAAATTAATTGAAATGAGGAGGGCAGCCTGATAATGGCAATCCAATAGCTTGTTAAGAACTGACCTCGTCAATGAGAGCCGGCTGAGTGCCGGAGCCAGGGGTGGATTTTGACACACATTTGGTAAATTGCTCGGCCCGCTCGACATTGTTTGTTTGTGTTTTCGGGGCCCGAGCTGTGTTTGCTGTGCTGTGCGGTTGCTGAAGTGAGAAATGCCAAAGCAAAAGCCGTAACCACTTTGTAAGTGTCAAAAACATAGCAGCAACGAAAATTGGATTGCAGTAAGAGCAGCCAGCACCTCCACCGAGTGAGGGCACCATCCACCCTCCAACCTCATCCTTCAGGCAGCCTCCTCCTTCGCCGATGGCCAGAACCAACCGGCACCAGCCACCAGCCACCAGCCGGAAACGGAAGCGGCCTGACCCGTAGTGGAGCCGCCGTTATGACCAATGCGAAATTGCTGCCAGCAGGACGCTGTTGTTGCAGCACTGCGAGAAATCGAATCGTAAAATGTCCCTATATGGAAATAAAAATGTTCCTTAAATTTTATAGATTTTCTTACAGTTCTGTTGAAAATCTAAAAGCTTTTGGCAGATTATATATATCAAGGTAAAATAAAGCTGTATTGATATAAAAGTTATCTGTTATACTGTGATTTTTTAAACCAAAAAATCTAGTCTTTCAGTGTCCTTTTGCTATTGCCATTACAGCTGTGTATTGCTGCTGTTGCGGCCATTATGTTGGCTAATAGAATACATACAAATAAGCCCATGCACATGGTTATGGAGTGGGTGTGTGTGCATTGCGGTGCCGCAGAGGAGATGAAGGATCAAGGGCCGCCGAAATGCGAGGGGGTGACACAGAGAGGCCGAGTCAGGAGCACTCATTCGCAATGTGGTCTCCGGTCATTCATACGCAGAACACAATTGCATACAATCAGAGAGGAGAAACAGGACGAGGACGATGACGAGGACGAGGACGAGGGCGATGGCGATGGCGAGGACGGGGCTTGGGCGTTGGCCGGCTGAGCACTGACCTGGCCCATTGGAACAGTCAGAAGCCCTCACGCACACACATTTACCGCAGCCCGAGTTCGATATACATTTGCTCTATTGCACCATCGATTTGCAGCTATTTTTTTGGTTTTGGGGCGGGCCGGCTTCTCTTTTCATTTGCCGGCCACAAATGATTGCATAATTGCTGTTGCATTTGTAAACAATTTGCATACAAAAGCGGGGCATTGAAAGGTTGATTGAACTGTAAAATGTCGAGGCGGGTGCGCAGGACCCGGATGCGGCGGCCATAAACCGAGGGTCCAGGCCTTTCTTCTCCCACTCCTCCTGTGCTGCTGACATTTTTCATATGACATATTTTATGGCCAATATAAAGCGCTCCTGCACGCACTTGGGGGACATAACAATAAAACTTCAGCCTCAGCTTCAGCTTCAGCTTTTGCTTTAGCGTTGAAGTTGAAGTTGACGTTGGACAAATGCCACAGCCGAGGGCCTCTGGCGTCTCCTTTGGGGGCGTGGCAAGGACTCCAAAGTGCCAGCAGAGTGCCAAGCAGGAGCCAAGCAAAATAAGAATGAACGGCAGAGTCGAGAGCCCCGACTATACAAATACCAGGCACTCAATTCGGAAAACATTTCCTACTTCACAAAATAAAAACGTCATCATGACTATTCCGTTGAATTAAAATGTTTAACGAAGTATTCTCGTAATAATAATTATACCTTATGCTTCCTGCTTACAGAAAAACATAAATTTAGGACCTACATATTTAATTAATCTATGTTTTCATACAAAAGAATATTAATTGGAATTTATTTTTATATTTTTCGTTTTTCTGTGTATATTATTTTTAAGCCATATACCGGGTAAAATAACCAGAATTATGAGGAAGAGACCCAGGAAAGTGAAGGAAAATTCTAGGAAGCAGAAAGGAAAGCTCTTCAATTTCACTCCCTGGTTTTCCTGCCCCTAATTGTGAGTGGGCGTGCCGCCTGGGCTTTGGTTAATTACTGCAAATGTGGACGGACTGAAATTTTGAGCAAACCACTTGAGAGAAAGCGGTATAGTAAAAGTAAGAAGCAATTGTCAAAATCTGACGCCATTCACTGTTGCCACAAAGGCTTTTGACACTTATGTCCATACATATTCGCAAACACACACACTAGAGCACACACACACAGGGAACAAGCGCTTCAACAAGCCCTGAATGGCATAAGAGGGTCTAGGAGGGGCTGGCTACTTTGGGCCCAAGTCTGGCCACATAGTTTCGCTTGACTGACTCTGAGCATTTGTCCAACTGCAGCAGTCGGCTAAAGGATGAAGGCAATGGGCTATGACATGGACATGCATATCCTTCCTACACAAGCACTAGAAAGTCGCCTTTTTTGTGACTAAAAGAGCTCTGCTAATGTGATGACCGGTTGATTTATTAAATGTTTCGCACACATGGTGTGCACATGAGATTACATTTTCACATTTTATATAATATTTTGGAATACATATCTCGGTAAGTGTTTAATTTCTTGAAAACGTTTAGCCAAGCGTTCTTATATTCGCAACTTTCACCCTAAAAAGGAGGAAGTGGTCTGTAATAAGCATTTGGGGTTGTACAAGTTTCCCAGAAATGTAATAAGAAAAATGCAAAACAAACTTAATCAGCTTACAAAAAATTAAGAAAAAAAGGCCAAAAGGGAGACTAAAAGGAAATTTAAAGTCTAAAGTTTGTGGCCAAGGCGAAATTCCATTGAATCATAATTCGCTGTAAAACATTGCCATATTTAATTAAATGCAAATGAATATACTTTTCATCGCTATTCTGGCTGAGAATAAACAGCTGCAGCTTAATGTATAATATATACAGTAATATAATTGTATTAAATATTTAATAAATACATAAAGCATTCTGTACCTTGCTTATCAATTCTGAAATGTCAGAAAAGCACTGGAGGATAAATGATGGGCAATCAATCACGAGCAAAGCCTCGAGTAGATTAATTGAAGCTAATATTGTTATTTAACAAAAGTAAAAGAGAGTGACCAAGCAGAGGTAATACATTTAGTAAGAAGTGCGTAAAACTTATCACTTTTTACTTAATGGTTATCTAAAGCTCCAATTGTGAGTTTGACTTTGTACTTTTAACCAGTTATTCATATTATTTCCTTCAAGACCAAGACAGATATCCGCTCAACTACAACTCGCAGTAGCTCTTTCAAACTTGGTAACTAAGAGCCTCGCAGCTATTTCAAATTTTTAATTATTTCCTCCTTTGCGAGAACTGAAAATAAAGCAAAAATTTAGCAGAAAAAACGTTCCAAACTTCGCGCTGTGGCCACTCGAAAAAGAACAACATTTTATGAGCATGCACCGCAAAAACTAATAACACTTTGGCCCCTTGCACCGCACTTGGCCGTCCTCCTCTCGGCCCAAACAAACCATCTCCCCTGACCATCGAAAGCTTGAGAGCCAAGACTTGAGGTTGACCCCAGAGAAGATTGGCCAGTTGGGCGGGCAGCTGCCTTTCTATTTTAGTTTTTATATTTTCCCTTTTAGTTTGACCCGCGCGCACTATGATTTTTACGAAAAAGTTTTGCATCAAGGAAACAAAAAAAATAAAATAGAAATGTGCCAAAGGAAATGCTGGCAAAATTCACATAATGAGTGGGACTTTTTTGGCGCGAATTCAAAGGGCAAAGTCGTAAAAAAAAAGTACATTTCTTTCAAGGGTCAGGGATAAGCTGGGGCTGGACATTTTTTAGGTTTAAAGAAATGAGTTTCAAATATAAAAATTCTATACCTAAAATTCTCTATTTCCTTTTAAAAGGCAGTACATATTAACATCTACATATATGGTATAAATGGTAAAAATACAAAACAATCAAGTACAACTCATATACTAAAAAATCTAAAAACGAAAAGAAAGAATTTACTTTAAGCCGACGCTCTCTTGAACTCACAAAACTAAAGAAATTTTCAAGTGCTAAGCAAACCAAAAAAGAAAGCACTTAAAGCTTAAATTAATTTTCTATTCTGTTAGTTGAGAATATTAAGATGAGATCCTTGAAACTCTGACCGGAGCAACTGAAGTGTTTATAATAGATCGCCCAAGTTTCGCTCTGTTAACCTGGCCGTTTATCTGGTTTTGCTTTAATTAAAATATTTGTTTGTTTAATGATTTGCATATATTTACCGAACTGTTTGTGCCTGCCAGAATGTATGGCTTCTGGAGTTTCATGTGTGCAGAGGCCTCTATGAGCGAGAATTTTCGACAGGACTTCCATTTCCTGTGCATGTTGCACTCGCTCAAACACACACTATGCATGCGTGCGGCAGTGCGTGTGTGTTTGCCTATTTGATTGCTGCTGATTGTGACATTACACTTGACATTTACGGCACCGAACTGCAGAAGCCCGGCTCTCTTGTTAACGTGGCTTTAACCTCCACCCCGCCGCAGTCCTCAGCCGCCCCCGTCCATCTCGTGCTGCTGTAGGCCGCCATTTTGGCAGTTGAGGGCAGTGCGCATGCTCACCATGACACAAAGAGAGAATCGCTCTTGAAAGCCACATAGCCGCATAAAGCCAACAGGCAACATAGTATGCCGCAGTGTGCGTGAGGTCCTCCCTTCTCCCTTCTCCTTGCTCCTGGCTCCCGTCAGCCCATCAACCCATCAGCCCATCAGCCCATCAACCCCTCAGTCCCTCAGTCCCTATCCCTCGACAAATTCCCCGGTTTACAGCCCCACCGAACCACCGAACCACCCAACTTCCCTGCTAAGTGGCACATTTTTATGAGTCTCAACGGGTTTTCGGTCCAAGTTGATAATTTCTGCCGCCGCTCTGCTGCTGCTGCTGCTTCTGCTTCGCTCTGTAGTTGTTATCATTTTGCATGTGCTGCGCATTTAATCAATTTAATGCAAAAATCTCCCAAGCGTATTTGCTGAAAGATTGTTATTTATCACGTTCGCCTTTTATTTAATTATGCAGCAGCAGCGGCTGGCAGTGGCATCCGCTGGTAATTTGCTGATTTATGCATCTCTTGCCGGATGATGATTATAATTATTATTGTGTTGCTTAATTACCATTCCCCAAAGAGGAGACCCAAAAAAGAAAGCGAGGAGATGATTATTAATAAGCAGGCCCCGGCCAAAGGCAGCGAGAGGGAGTCAAGTGGAGCCAATTTGCTGATTTAGTTCAGTTAGACACTGTGGGAAAATTAGAGATACTTTCCAAAAATAATATTAAGGATGCTTAACTAGCAAATAGCAAATAGAAGAATATTCTAGACATTTGACTTATATACAAGAAAATAGAAAATGTGTGCAAGTTTGTATATACTATTTAAATAAATATATAAGGGGATTTACCTTTATATCTATAAATTGAGAGGTTAAATATATAATATAATATTTATAGTTATAAATTGAGAGGTTATATATATAATATAATATTTATTCCTTAAATATTTATATTAAAATGTATATATTTGTAATGAAAAAGTCATATAAATATTTCTTATATCATATTCATGTTTGTTTAATTTAATTAAAACTCTTCAAGAGTAATTAGCACTCTCAATTGTTATTAATTTCTCTCCATGGAGGAGCCGGGGATCCCGAGCTGTTGACACACTTATCAGACAACTACAGTGGAGCCTGGGAAGCGAGGAGCCACCCCAGCCTCCCCGGCACCCATCAAGCCCCGCTTGGAACGTGTTCATTTGCAAAATTTATTTGTGTGTGCTCGGGTAAGTGGCAGTTTGATGCGCAATGTGGCTCTTCAAATGCCGCCTCATGTGCAGAGTTCCCCATGATGTTGTTAATATTAAGGCACATCAACGTTGCCACCAAGAAGTCATTGACTCGTTGAGTTATGCTCAGATGCTCACCCCTTCTCGTGTCCATCCCCGCACTTCCTCGACTGCACTCGCCTCTCGGTTACACAATTTTGTGCTGGGCAAGACCGCAAAGGCGGAGGAGCTGAGCCAAGACGGGGGACGAAGGATACTGGGACAGATAGAGGACGGTGGCAGCAGCGCATTCGTGCCTAAAATTATGCTAACATTTGGTCCGTGCGGAGGTCTCCGCTTTCGTCCTGCAAGGGTTTGTCAGCAGTGTCTCTACGTGTTTGCCCAAGTGTGCGTGTATTCTGTTCCTTTACATGGCGGAAAAGCCGCTTTTGTATAAACGCTTTCGGAAATACACTGGCAAAAATCTGTCTCTCAAGAGTTTCATTACTTATTACTTATAGATAAATAAAAAAAAATAAGTCTTAAGATCTTTTAAAATTAAATATTCTATTAAATAAGAAAGTACTTATTCTTTTTGTAACATTTCAGAAGTTTTCTTATTTCATTTTATGGTCTGCAACTAAGAACCAAATTTACTAAGAATTTGGCTATGAAATGGAAATTGTTTATATTAAATCTCTGATTCCTTTGTTTCCCTTAGTTAATCCCTCAATTAAGCGCTTGCCTTAGTGCACGGCCGCTTCATGTTAACCGATCGTGGCTAGGAACCCATCAAGCCACCTCCACTCGAGCGGCATCCACAAACGCCAGCCCGGACAAACCGTTAGCTCTCCACTTTCATCAGCCTTGCGTCCTGGCCAAGTTCCCTTGCCACAACCCACACACACACACACACATCCCGCACACCCATTCCCATCCCCATCCCCAACACGAAAACTTCTCTATATCCCAGCACTTTGCCTTAACATAGCCTAACACCCATGGCGACTTTATATACCACGCACGTTAATGCGGCATTTTGCGACAAGTGTTGCTGAAACGTCGCCGGCATCGTCATCAGCACGCACGCACTCACACTAGTGCCCGCCACACATACACATACAAATACACTCGAAGTATGTACACAGAGAAAAGAGCAAACAGACCACAAAGCTGATTAAGGACATTTAATGAAGACATATTTATTTAAGTCTCTGTATAAAAAAGACTAACGAAAATACAACTTTATATATTTTAATATATTTCAATTACTATTTTTAAGTTTCTTTTTTTAAGGATTAACTAAAATCTACTTTATTTTATTTAACCAAAAATATTTAATTCATTTTATAACTGTATTTGGACTACAGAAAATTACACCATAAAAAAACCCAAAGAAATACATTGAAGAACTTTTCTTTTTTTGATAATTAGTTTTCTTCTTAAATATTATTATTTCTTTAAGTGTTTAGCAATTGTACGTAAATTGCGTCGAGGGGGAGTTGCTGGAGGAGGAGAAGCAGCAGATAAGAGGAAAGGTTTCGCTCATTCACTCAAGCAAGAAACCGCACTTCACATGAAAGAGCCAAGCTGCAGACGCCGCGTTAAGTATACGCCATGTTACGTTCGCTCCGTCACCAAATTAGGCAGTAATCAAAATACACACACGCACACACACACGCTCGGCGAGGGTAAATGGCAGAAGCTGGGTCTGGAGCCAACCTACTTTTTTACAGAACAAAATTTTTGAAAACTGCTTTGCCGGAGCTGTCGTTTTTTGTGTCCTTTGGGGACAGCACACTAACCTGTTGACCTTAATATTTTCTAATCTGGCTCCTGGCTATCCACACATTCCTCTCCTATTCCTTTTTCCCTTTTCTGTGAGTGTGTGTGTGAGCAGGAGTAATTTTAGATAACCTGAAAACGAAGCGAAAGGAATGAAAATGAAAACTTTTACTGCCCATTGCCGGCTGAGTATTTCCTTTTCATATATATTTACAACGAAACATAAATAGCTAAGTCTCGTGCTAAATCTATTTAAATATTATTTATTTTAAGTATAAGAGTTTTGTAAAGTTTAATTTGGAAGTATCAATGATCATTTTTAATCAAATCAACCCAAGATATGTCCCAGATTGGACATGTATAGAAATGTATATGACATTCCCGAATACCACTTCCCAGTGTCTGTCCAGTATGTATATCCTTTTGAGGGAAGATGGACAGTTGTCCTGTGTGGTTGGCCACTGATAAATATTTAGCACTTCGGCCCCTCCATCGTTAATTAACAGCCTGGTGGGAGCAACTTCGTTTGTGGCAATTAAAACAATTTAATTATTTGTGCGTGCATAATTGAAATTGCATTGGAGGTGGAGCGGTACGAAGGCAGCCGCAAAACACTTGGAAATCAATCGATAAAGCGGCCAACGCCCAATAAAAAATGTCGAAAAAAGATTGCAGCTGCAACGGCAGCATCCAGCAGCAGGAGCGGCAATTTGTTGAGAGTTCTATATACGATATAAACAAATATACATACAATAAATAAATTGGAGCAGGCGTAAATACAAAATGCATACACACACAAGCAGGCGGGCAGGCGGGCCGGCTGGCAGGCTGGTAGAGGTGGCAATGCAAAATGTATGCATGCAACACCATCCAGTCTGTGGAACAATAAATAAAATGCAGCAAAATGCATTGCAAAGAAGATGAACGAAAAGAAGAAGAGCCGAGTGACGGCCATGTTTGCAGTGAGTCCCACACACACAGGGCTGGAGCGAAGCTATGTGCACAGCGAATGCAATAAGGGTCAGGCTTTAAGTGCCATAACAAATGGGTTAAGTAAGACGACAGGCGGGGGCAGGGCAATGAGAAATGGGCAAGGAGAAAGGGGAGCAGCCTGAAGGAGAGAAGTAGCCCTGTTATGCATAACAAAGATAAATGGCATATCAAAGGAATCGATGCAGAAATATGCAGCAGCATTACAAAGTAATAGATGGGGCCGGCACCTTTATCTCATAGCCAACTTAAATATTTGATGGCATTTCCTGCCCGGCTGGCCAGCTATTAAAAGCCATTGAAAATATTTAACCAATTTAGGCAATGACATATAAGTCAAGTGCAAACTTACTGAACTTGACGATGCCCAACCAAGCTCAATGCATCGCTTCGGTTGGTAGGAAAATCTGATACAATAAGGCATGATCTAGCAGGTAAAAGTCCTTATATTTTATGATAAATATTTCACTGTATTTCCTATACAACCAGCAAAGCTCCATCTCTTCCTGAATACAAAATAAAACGAAGAACCAATTGAATTTATCACATTTGCAATATCTATTCAGAGCAATTACTAAGATTACTGAGACAGATTTATCTAGTTTTATTTCTCATTTACTTGTAATTATAGATAACTGCACTACACACATAGATAGCACTTTATTTAGCAGTTCCAATTCCAGCAATTTCCAATTTCCATTGCCTCTCTCTCATGCAATATTACTACCTCTATATACAAATTCATGTCATAAAATATTCTGATAACAGCATCGGTATGTATGCCCTTTGTGGCAACGACCAACCAAACTCAAATGCTTGTTTGCACATTAAAATTAAAATATATTTTTGCCAGCGAAGGACCTGATCAATTTTTAATGGATTTTAAAGGCTTCGATTGCTGACCCACTTTTGAGGGCCTTTCAGCGAATTTATCGCCGGCTGTGCCGCAGCCCTGGTACGCCACGTAAATGAATAAATTTTTTGTGCGATTTTTTGCATTACTTCTTCGTTTGCGACTTTCCAACATTTTTTTATATTTTTTTTCTTTTGGCATTTAATGGTGTTTGCTGTTGCGTATGAGTAATGCAAGTGGGCAGGAGGAGGGGAGGGACAGGCGGGGGAAAACGAGGCGAGGCGCGGCTCACAATGGGCCACGCGGCGTATACGCAATACACATATACGGAGCGACTGGACCGAGGCCTGTATGTATCTGTATCTGTATCTGTATCCGTATCTGTCTGTGCATCTGCATATGTGTCTGGCTGTGTGTCCATGTCCGTGACTGTGCGAGTGTGTGTGTGTGTGGGCAAAGCGGATTCCGTGTGCACAGTGCGAATGCAAATGGAAGCAGGCAGGCGTCGAAAACATAAAAACGTGAGAGGACCAGGAGCAGCAGGAGCAGGAGCAAACGGAGTGAAGTAGGCGGAGAATGGGAAGCGGGAATGACCCACAATGAAAACGGACTGCACATGGAATGCACATGCCTATAAATATAGCACACACATCGCCAACGGAGAGGGAGAGGCCTATGTACTGGCCATACATACACACAGCTACGGCCGGGCATCCGGTTGTGTGTGTATGTATATAGGGGAGAGTATCGTAGTAAAACGCGTTGTCAGGTGACTGCAACAACAAAGGAGGGGCGGGGCAGAGGGAGGGCTAGCCAGGGGTGGCACTCCAATCGGACTCTTTGCAAATGTTTCAGCCGAAAGCTGCGCTTTGAACAATCAAGCGACACGACAATGAAAGCACAGAGCTACAAACTGCAAACAGAAAACAGAAAACAAAAAGGCACAAGATGCAGGCGAAAACGTAAATGAAACTGGGCCTGTCTCCCTAGCCAACTGCAACTGGCAAAACGAGAGACCAGCAAATTGAAGCAAAACAGGAATAGAAACAGGACATAAAAAAACCGAGACC
This sequence comes from Drosophila pectinifera, assembly GCA_008042775.1. NCBI lineage: Eukaryota > Metazoa > Arthropoda > Insecta > Diptera > Drosophilidae > Drosophila > Drosophila pectinifera. The sequence goes on from VNKC01003111.1 coordinate 108,118, forward strand.
AGCAAACGCAACAAAACAAAACCATTTCCATTGCATATTTCGAGCCGTGTGCGTATACGTAATATCTGTGCGTGTGCCAGTGCGAGTGTGCCATGTGCGTATGCGTAATTTTTGAATGCCTGTGTATGCATTGCAGGGTCCAGAGTTAATCGGCTGCAGCTCTTGCGTATTCAGGTCATCATTATTGATTCGCCAATGTTGCCGCCTGTGCGTATAGAGACATGAATTTTGCGTACGCACTCGCCACACACACACACATTTTGGCCATTATGTAGTTACATGCCCACGCACACACACACACACACGCACAGAAGGGCGAAATGACCACATGGCCTGGTTATATATTTTGAGGCCCACATGCAGGCGCTATTAACTGCGGTCAGCGGTATGGGCACGCAGGACGAAGAGGGGCTTTTGTAGCGGACATGCCCTTTTGCTCTAATCAGGCAGGCATTATGTAAAGTCAGTCAGCCAGCAGGACAACGTACGGCCGGACCACTGTACCGTCCTGTGCGTATGGCCAGCCCAATTTAAATCGCTTCTAAATTGCTGCTTCTGCCACAAACACTCACACGCACACATACACACACGCGAGCGCACAAGGCTCCGAGAGCTGCATATCCGGTTGCAAATCAGGAATTCCTCTTCTCAACATTATCGAGTTTCAATAGCCTTTTACAATTATAATTTAAATTCCTGGTCATAAACTCGGCTGGTAAATCTGTGTGCACTGAGAAAACCAGCAACATCAACGGAATGTCAGCCCCTTTAAGATTAAGATAAGAATAAAACTCATTATATATTATCATAATAAATATTATAATAAATAATATAGTTCATTATTATTTATAAGTATTTTAAGGCTCCTTTTATACATGACAAACTTTCGTATTATTTTATTTTATATTTAATCTAGAGCTTTTACCCATACAGACTCTATTTGCTTCCTAAATCAGAGCTCGGTGTTGCCTCAATTTCTTGCACTGCCTCCCTGGCGGCATAACGACACTAGAACCCCCACGCTGGCAGCGTTGTAATTTGAAAAAATTAAAACGATATCCATTTTGGCTCAGCAATTTTCACTGTCGCCATCGTCAGACGCATTTCAGCACCGCAGTGCGTTTGGCAATTTGCTGACTGCCATCAAATCCAAGTCAAGGATGATGTTGCCTAGGCCAGCACAAACTCGTTTAGTTTTCATTTTACCCACAGAGCTTAAAAAACGAGGAAAAAAAGAAGGAAAGCGAAAGAACGACGCGGCTAAAAATTGCGTTTGCCTGGCAATTTCTGCCATTTTCACAGCTGCCGTGGCATAACCTTCCCCATAACCTCATTCAATTTCTTTTACATTTATTAGAATTTGCGAGCAGTTTCTCTCTCTCTCCTCACTCAAAAATTGCTGCCAGGGACCCAATATGTAAACAGCGTCGTCTTCGCCAGCTCCAGCTCCGGCTCCTGAGTCTGGGTTTCCCTAACTGAAATCTCTTCCCAGGCAGGACGTCTTCTGTTTAGGTGTCGTAAAACTGGCTTTTGCCAACAAGTCGCCGGCGACAACGGGAAGGTCGCAAAAAATGGTCCAGACACCATGGCCATGACAGACATATTTGAGGACTCACAGTCTAGGCTTTGAAATAATATACAAATTAAGTGGATGTCTTATACATTGATCCAAGTAATCTTAAGCCTATTTATGCATTTATCTCATTATAGAAAATAAAAACCAAAGGCCAGGAAGTAAAGTAGTTCGTTAGAACGAATTTCTAGAAACCAACTTTCCTGAAAGTTAGAAAATAACTCTAGAACTTTGCCGGATCCTTCTCAGGCTTCCCAGTTTTTTACACGAATATCTCACTTTCTCGCCCATAGTGCGACCTGACTTGCACCTTTGCCTTCTCGTTGTTTATTCTTTACCCTCTGTCTGTTGTGGAATTATTTTGTACACACTTCTTTCCTGTCTCCTCGGTGTTTTTATAACGCTTATTTGCCTGCTGCTGCCGTTGTTTTTTCCTGATGTCCTTGTGGGATGTTGGGTGGCTTCTTGGTTGCAAGTCAAACATGTCTGGCGGCGGGGAGGAGGAGTTCGCCGAGTTTATTTCGTTACCTTGCTCTGATTAGAGGCGTTGCTGATAAGCCGACTTTTCATTTTGAGCCCAGACCTCCGTCTGAATTATGCATCAACAGTTGCGGTGCTTTGCATCAGGCGGTGATAATCGCTTCGCCGCATCAAAGGATACCTCTCCGGAGCCGAAATTAACATGTTTTTTCAGCTCGTTGGAGTAGTAGCCGGCCGCCTGTATGTACAAAAGCTGGCAGGCCCGCAGGCCGGGGCATTAAGACAACAGCAACTGGAACACGAGATGCTGTCATCCGCAGTCAGTCAGTGGCATTGTTGGTACTATAAGCTGGCCAAGGAGGATGCCACAATGCGGGGGAACAATGCTGCCGGAGCAGCGACAGCAACCAACATGCACTTGAAATGCAAGTCAAGAGCAGTCGCCACCATGTCCCAACCCCACACAATCCCCTCACCACCTCATCGGACCCCATTCCCCTGCAGGAGCTCTAGACGCAACGCAACGGAGCTGGAATCCATTCTGCTCTCGAAAACTTCGATTCGAATTGGTTTCATTTGTTGTTCTTTCCCTTGCAAAAAGTAAGCAAAACAAGGAGGGATTTGTGTCTTGTTTGCAGATGAAATTACTCGCATGTTTATTGGCTCAGTAAGAGTAGGAACAGGTTGGTTCAAATATATATATATACCCAACACTAACGTACATGCTTTACACCATTTTGAAGGATTTTTCTTTCGGGTCAGCCATTAAATAAATATAAAACCCATCACGTTTTGAAATCTTTAATTTAAAGTAAGTCTCTACATAGAAAAAGGTCTTTATATTTTAAGGCAAGAATTTATTTTGCATTGATTTTATTTGCTAAAGTTACTTTTTAATTTTGCTTGTCTGAAAATAAAATATGGGTATATGAAATACAATTAAAATAGGCAAAAATGTTATCAAGACTATTAAAATAATTCTTTTAATTGAGCAGAAATAGTTTTTTGTAAAGGAATTCTTTCAAACTATTCACAAGATACTGTGAAATATATAAAGCTATTAAAATAAATTAAAACTAAACTTTTATCTCAAATATTTTGTCTGACACCAATCTAAACTACCATAAAATTAATTGATAAGCTATTTCTTACCATTCCTTTGATGTAAGTCTTATGTTTACTCTATTTCCTCTCCTAGACTCTAATTGAAAGCTCTGCCAACGGCAGTGTCTATAAATATTGGGAGACTGGTGGGAAGGGCATGAGGATAAGATAAATTCAATGTTATGTAATGCATCGACTGCATTTGCTCAAATGGCGTAAAAACTGAGATGCACTATGAATCTCGAGCCGGAAACGGGCGCTGATGCCCCCTTGAAATTCCAGCGAGCAGAAATCAAATATGCGCCCACAAGTAAACCGAGTGGCGGACAGAAAGCAGAGCAAAGAATCCACGTCCCTTCCGGAGGACGAGGCAGGATCTGGAACAGGAGCTGAAGGTAAATGGAAAAAGCTGAGGAAAATCGCGACCGGCAGCACACAGTCAGCATAGGAATGAAGGCCCGCCCGCAGGACACACGGGAGAATAGCACGCTTCAAGTTATTTTTTGCCATGAAATCTCTAAGGAACTCCCTGTCGACTTCTGCACACTATGCACAGAGGAAAATATAATACCAAAAAGTTTTGATACCAGTAAGGCATTTTTTGATTGAATGAAATATGTTTTGAAATTCAACCGCGAGTGTCTCCAAGGTATTCTACAATTGGGAATATAATTTATGAATATTTACCATAATACAGTATTCATTTTCCCTGTGCAGTTACGTGTGTGTTGGATAAAAAGAAGATGGAATTGCGGGCTTGGAGCAGTGTAGGAGCTAGAAACACAGACATAGACCACGTTCAGCCCATCTGGCTGGCTTCTTTCTCCTGGTGGCTGGTGGCTGGCTGCTCAAGTAGCTCCAAGTTAGGAATTCATTGTTAGTTATGCGATTTCATTGCTTGTTTTCTTTACGAATTCCTTGAGACGTCGTAGGACTACGACACCGAGGCAAACGTCTTTCATTGGATTTTGGCATGCCAGGCATCACGGAATGGAATCACGACATCGAAGGGACGGGACGTCCTGCCTCAATCGCATCGCATTGCACAGCGCCATGGACGAAGTCAAAGTGTTCGACATTATTTGAAATTCATGAATGGCAGCCTGTCCTCCGACATTCGAAGTCCTGCCGGTGGGCACTCCACTTCATCCGCATCCCGTGGGCACGTGCTGCCCTGGGCCCGGCTTTGTTTCTGCGTGTTTTGTCTGGCAAATAAATTCAAGTAACAGCAGCTGATAATGGCTTATTACCAGGACGACACTACCGCCCAACCCCGGATGCCGCTCTCTGAATTGTAATTGAACACGCACGCTAATTAAGACACCAATAGTTTTAGTTTTAGCTACACATTGGTTTTGGCCTTTGCCTTGCCTCGCTTCGCGTTCCTTGTAGTTCCTTCTCTCACGCCATTCGATATTAAAATCCCCACTTTCTTTGTGTGTCTGAATGAAGGCAATTATTACGCTAATTAACTGTTCGAGTTTATGCTAATTACGCGCGTTTCAAGTCTAGCGAATCAGTTTATTGCCAAGAATCCAATTAGAAGGTGAATCGAAGTTTTCCTTGAAATATCACGCATACGCCACGGTGTCCGAGTATTTTCTAATTGGATAGCTGACTTTATAGTTTGTTTACTTAATAAACACGTTTGTTTAATGGGGAAATATATTTGTTAATTAATTTGGCTCACATTTATAGCAATAATATAGTTGTAGGGAAAATATAAATGTCTATACCAGAGAGAAAATATGAATTATTTTGTCTTTTGATTTATTTAAATGAGAAACATATTCATTTCCTTAAGATATTTATATATCACTTATATCTCGCTTATTTTCTCTTTATTTTTATATTTGAAAATATTAATAAGATTTGCTTTGGTGGTGACTTTACTTATTTATTCAGGACCTGTCAGCATTTTCGGGTTTTGGCAGAAACTCCATCATAATACTGACCCATTTAATGCAAAGTGCATACAGTTTACTTTGAAATATGGTCAGCATTCAAAGGAGACGACAAATGACAAAGTTGCCATGTTTTCTGCATCATTACTTTAGAGTCCCCTCGCTGGCATTATCATGGACCCCAAGTGAAATGCTTTCCCCCCTCTAACGTTAACTAATGCATACACTATTTCATCACAATAAAACTCTCTGCACTTTGCCCCTGTCGTCTCTCTCTTTACCTCTCTCTCTCTCTCTTTGTGTCTCTCTGTTTCTCTCTGGCACTCTCTGTGGCTGCGATGCTTCTTCATTCCTGGCATTCGCACGTCACTCAGCATCAAGCGGAAACAGTTAGCAGCCATCATGGCTACCTCGCCATCTTGTTTCCCCCGCTGCCCGTATGTGTGTGTGTGTGTGTGTTCATGTTGCATTTCTTTAAATGTGTGCGTAATTACTGTAGGTCCAACATCGCTCTCGTCGCGTGTTTGTGTCGGGAGGACGCCGCCAACTTGTTTGCATACAAATTAAACTCGTCATTTATGTTAGCTTCTCCCCGCTACCCGCTCCCCGCTCGCCCTCGCTCCCCTCACACTCCTTGTTTCCTGTCCCTCTCGCTGCGCCCACTCAATAGCGCGCTCCGTTGCCCGCTGTAGATTAATTTATCATCTCGCTTTACAAGCATTCTGTGAGTTTAATGAACTTTTAACAAGCAGCCATCGCCGCCCTCCGGCCACGCCCACCTTGACGCAGTGCATTCCTCGTCCTTCCTTCGTTTATTTTCCTTTTTTTTTGCACCCCTTGCACATCCAATTAGTTTTTGCAATTTTTCCCTAGCTTTTATTAGCGCAATGCAAATATTTCTTCACTATTGGACCATATGGAACGCGTTGTAGTGCAGTTCGCTTAATTGAAACCCCATGCACACTTTTTATGGCGAAAAGTTGGAGCCAAGCTTATTGCTGCCCAAAAGCAATAGTAACTATATTGGTTTAGTTCAAGTGTTTTGCGAGTGTGCTTGTTTCCGGCAGAGATTCCAGGACTTATATGATTTACTTTGTGTTTTTGGTGAGCTTACAGGTCCCTGTATTTGTTTGTCCTATTTAATAATGCTCCTAAATAATACTGGTCTTTATAAAATATTGATATTCTTACTTATTTAATGTTAACAAGTTACTAGATAATAAATAAGAAACTCTTAGAAGCTGTCTGTTATAATAAACCAAATAAACTAAAACAAGGATAAATATATTATTTTTTTTCTTCTAATGATCTATATATAATTCATGATTTTTCGTGGAAAGTGAAATAATTTAAGCATGTAAAATATATAAATACAACTAAACATGATCTATCAAATATTTTAGTTTTAGAAATCTCTTCTAATTGATATTTACTGTACGCCAGCATATAATATTCACAAACGAAATGATTTTTTGTTATTTTATCCATCTGCCGAAATGAGCTAATATTTGGAGAGCTCTCAACGCTCAAAGCCGATGCCGCTCATTAAACATTGAAAACATAATTAAAGTTTTAGCCGTACATTGTGGGCCAAGTCCCTGGGGCAAATTGCCGCCCGAATCGCCGGCAGATCCCCGACTAAAGGTCGACTAATGCGCGCAGCTTTCACGCGCCCAAAAGGTAATTAAAATGCTAATAAACACTCGTTAACTACATAATAACCGTGCTGAGGCAGCAGGATGGAAGGGCCAACTAATGCTATTTATCTGCAAATTTACACCCGACACGACGTCCTGGCCAACAGCACGTAGCAGTCTGGGCCCCGAAATTTACCAAAATTTATGTCTCAAATACTCGCACACGCACCTGCACACAAGGATAACATAACGAGCGGAACTGAGAACTCAACAGAACAGATCCTGGCCCTCTTGCTGCAGTAGTTCCCGGCTCGCAGTGCGTAGCTCACTATCACTCGGCCATATAGCCTTGGCATTGCTTATTATGCGCCCAACGTTTCCCCTGAAATATGAATTACAAGCGAAACAACGCAGCCACCAAGCTCTAAAGGCTAAAACAGTTTTGGCCTTTAATGAAAGCGGGCTTCTTAGTGTTGATGTCCTTGTGCAGCTCCGCAGCTCTAGGTGCTTTATTACGCTACATATATGGTGTGCACTGTACACTTGCTTGGCTTCCTGCATAAACACTATTTAGAGATGGGATGCTGAAGTTACTAAGACGAATAATATTATTCATGACAAATTTAAGATATAATTTTCAATTATTTATAAATATGTTCACTAACAACTAATTGCTTTAAAATAAGCAAAAAATATATTAATTCTCTTAACTCCATTTAATTGGTTTAATTACTAGTAAGGATATTTGTTTTTTGATTTAATAAACTAATCCTCCTTCAACCCAATCTGATTAATTAGTGTACATTAAGTTGCCAAGGAAGGCGATTTCGTTTTAATTGATTTAATTTTATGGGCACCCCTTTTGCTTACATAAATTAAGAGGCGAAGAGGGCTGACCTGCAACACCCTAAGTAGAGCCCATTAAGCCGACCCAACACTTCAGCCCAAACACAACACAAATTTTAATTAAAAATGTTTCGAGTGTTTTTCGTGATTATGCAGCCAGAAGCAGCAGGAATTACCCATGTCCTCGAGCCGGCAACTTAGCAACTTGGGTGCTGGCTGGCGCTGGTGCTCCTGTCGTTCGTCCTTGAGTAATTCCTAGGCCCGGTCATATTATAAATTATGACATAAAATTGAGATTAAAGTGCGCTGCCCCAAAGTGTCAAATATTGAGCCCGAGCGGGGGTTTATATTATGGTATATGTGTGCTGGATGTCGTAAGGAAACGGATTCATTATTTAAGCCTATTGTTGGGCATTAAATATGCAGCAGGGAAAATAGAATGCCGGCGAAGACAAACTTGCAACAAAATTGTAGAGCCGCTGCGATAGCTCAGCTTCCAAGGCAGTCGAGACGAGAAAATGCGGCCGGTTAGGAAAATTTGCATAAAACAAGAGGAAAGCGCGAGTGTTTGGCACATAAACACGAAGCCCGAATGCCAACAGGTTAGCCCTACCCAACTGGATAGTCCACCCGTCCGCTTCTGCCCCGTTGGCCCCGCCATGTGTAGGCCATTATGACTTACAACAAAGCCCAGGTCGCTGGCAACACAGAAACGAATTTGCATAAATAACAAAAAACATATTTAACCCCCGCACGCTTTGACTTCTGCGCTCCCTGTCCGGGGTCACAGTTCATGCCCGGGCCAACTCATCCATGGGCAGGGGCATTGGCTTGGGCATGGGCATGGGCACGACTGGGGGCCACAATCTGGCAAACTTCGCCAGGAAGGACCCGAGCTGTTACCTCGCCGCCACTTTTCCTTCCTCGCCTTATTTCCCCTTTTTATGCCAATACCCTGGAAGAAGGCATTCAGCTTGGGTCCTTTTTTTGGGGATTTTCTACTTCGACTTAACAAATTTAAATAAAATGGTAAAACAAATCTATACACTTAACAGTTTAGATAAAACTTAGAAGAGAGTTTTTGGCTTAGTATAAAATTAACAAAGAACTTCTTTATAAGAAAATGCTTTTATAATTTAATTAGATATATTTTCAAGGGCATAGAAACTTCGGTTCACTGAGTTCAGCTTCCTACTTTCTCGTTTTTTTCCCTTTCCAACTGCCGCGCATAATTTAGAGAAACGCATTAAGGCAACTTGGGAGCGGCGAGGGGGTGACCTGTTGTGTGTATCTGTGTGTGTGTGTGTGTCGGCTCCCGTATCCTCGGTTAGTCCTGGTTCCCGACTCAAGACAGTTTCTGCCGGACTTGGCTTTTTGCTGGAGTCGACTGCTTTTTTGACTCTGCCAAAGTATGCATGCGAAAATTGTTTGTGAAAATGTGGCGGTAAATATTTGGAATGAATGCAAAGCGGCAAATAAGCGACAGGACACCGACAGCTTCAGGATGTGCCAAAAAAATGGTTGCACAAATAAACCAAGCTTCACGAAATTCCTTGATTTCTTTTTCCATGAAAGTGCTTAACGTTGCAAAATAAGCAACTGATAGTTTTTATAAAAGTCAACAACTTTAGCTCTAACTGGCAACTCGGCATATCTAGGGTTTTTTGTCCATGTGCTTAATACTGATATGATCAGTTAATCTTCTGTCTATAATATATTTTTTATGTGCTGGAAATAAAGATATGCCACGTTTGCGCTATCTATAATAAAGATATCTTTTATCATAATTACTTAGGCTGCCATTAAGATTATTAAGCTCTTGCTTTGTATATATTCTTTATTCATTATTAAACACTTCTTAGTCCCCAGATATGTATATAACTCCTAAAGAGATAAAATAGTAAATATAAATCGGCATTAACTGTAATAAAATTCATTTAATTTCGTAATTTGCCCATTATAATCATAATCATAAACGTATTAAGTCTCATACTGGGGATTCCAATGGCTTGGTATATCCACCTCGTGGGTCTCACCCAGCTCCAGCATCAGAACTGCTCCATTTTTGGCCGTCTCTATGGCCCGGACCAAGTTCCGGGCACACTCCTCGGCCGTCTGCCTCTTAATAATGCCGACTGGACAGGGATGGTAATCGAATGTCATCTTGCTAGGAATGTCGTCCAGTAGGCCAGTGTCAGTAAAGCCCGGACATATGGTAATAAATCCAACTCCATGGCGTTTATAATGCCCTGGGTCCTACAGGAGGTTTGGGTGTTATTTAATTATGTGTAAATGATTACGGCTTACTTAATCAATATTTTCGAACTTACAGCCATGGCCCTGGTGAAAGCGGTAACTCCCATCTTGGATGCCGAGTAAATGGCCATTGCGGCCGCGGGTTGCAGTCCAACCACCGAGGATATATTCACTATGACTCCACCCTGGCCACCCTTCGACTTGTCCATGTACTCCAAGGCTGTCATAGTACTGAAAACTAAACCCAGCTGGAATATACATTACAATTAATTAGGAACTTTCATTTAAAGTATGATCTTCTCACCAGATTAATCTGAATGGTCAGCTCGATCAGGCGATCGTTCATCAGTCCACTGCCATTGACCACCACGTCGAAGTGACCCCATCTCTCGGCGGCTGCCTTGTAGGCCGCCTCAATGTCCGACTTCTGGGTGATGTCCACTTTGTGGTAGAATATATCCGTGTCGGGATGGCTGCTCTTCCACTCAGCCAGCACTTTGCTATTTTCCGTCAAGTCAAATATGGCCAGCGACTGTAATGTAACACAAAGTAATTAATAGAAATTAATTAATTTTAGTTGGGTTTGTTATTTTCTTAGTACCTTTAGTTTTCGCTGGAGCAGCTCTGGCACACATTTTTGGCCTATGCCTCCGAATCCGCCAAAATAAACCACATTCTTTCCGGCCAAATCCATTTTAATAAAGAATTGTCTTCTCTTCAGATTCCGTGCAATTCAGTCGACGGCTTTTGTCAAACTAAACATCGCCACAGCTCAAAAAGAGGCCAGCCCACCCTTGTGCTAGATCTCATTTTTATATTTATGCGAATGCGCAATATTTTCTGTGTTATCTCCCATAAAAGGTTCCAAGTTCCAGCAATAAACATATAATTATCAGTGTTTCCACTGTTATTAGGGGGTCTGATTAGAAATTATGAGAAACGTGCTGTTTATTTTTGAATTAATTAGGTCGTTGTTACTTTTATTTAATCATAGATAAGGTTAAGATTGAGTTGCTATCTGGAAGATATCTCCCCTCAAAGCATTTAGTAGATGGCATTGCTATCAATAACATCTTGCGGCAGCATCTTGAATGCCGTCCGGGGACCCAGGGTACTTATCTTGGCCAGCTCTGGATGGCCCGCAACCCGCCGTGCTCCTTCCGTGGGCCAAAAGTGTCCGTGTCTCCGAGCGGCGTTCAAATAACAGGCCAAAACCCGACGATAATGTTGCTGCGGTGCGCAAAACAACAAAATGCAGCAGCAGCAACAACAGCAGCAACAGCGCGAAAAAACCGCAACAGCAGCAGACAGATGCGTCGCCAAGTTGGACAGGGAGGGGCGTAGAGGAAGCAATAATTTAATTCTGCATTGCAAATGCAAACAAATTTCGCCAAGCCGCAGATGCAACAAAAAAGGGGAGGGAAAAACAGCAAAAGAAGTAGGAAAACTTAAACCGCAGCTAGCGGCAAAAAACGCCAAGAAGAAACTGCACACGCAAGAAAATTTATCAATTATTTAATACTTTCTAAAGTTTATATTATAGGAAAAAATTGATATAAATGATAGACATATATTTAATAATACTAGTAAGCAGTTAAAGCGTTGCGGAAAATATACAAATTATATTTAAGCTTTAGCTTTAGATTAATGTGTGTTTCTCTAAACTCAATGCATATTTTTCCCTTTATCAAAGCCACAATTACTTTATGAACCATTTAACATGATCAGAAGGGAATCAATTATTTAATTATATTTAAGAGGCCTCAGTTTGTTCTCTGTGCACAATGAGGAGCTGCAGGAGAAAGGATAACGCGACAAGGAGCAGTGGCATCAGTGAGTGAGTGTTTATTTTATAGCCCGCAATGGAGTTGGCTGCAGCGGAGGAAGGTCCGGATCTGCCGGATCTGCCGGATCCCATTTCCCACCTAACCGACAAACGCTTTGGCCTCCGCCGGCTCTGCTCTGTTATTATTGAAGAATTATTACGCGATGGAGGGGGCGGGAATCCTGGCAGCCAGCATCCTGCCAGAACAAGTTGCCAGTTTGCCAGTTTGCCAGTTTTCCGATGCTGGCGACTAATAGTGCTGAGCCCGGAGAGCGCAAAAAAATCCTTGCAGCAAGGAGCAGCGGCTCCGCTTGTTCTCCTCTCGCCTCTTCAGTCTTTCCTCAATTTATACATTTGCGCATAAAAAGCAAGTGTAAAAGTTTTGCATATTCATGGCGCTTTAAATGTCGTCGCCAAACCACGAGGACGACGCCGTCTGAAGTGCAGCAGCAGCAGCAGCAGCCACAAAGGCAAAAAGCAGCGCTACAACTAGCCGGCAAAATAATAAACAAAAAGGAAACAATAATAGCAACTGAAGTTAGTTATGTTAGATACCCTAACAAAAAAAGGGGCAATCGTTGATTTAACAAACGCATTACAACTGTAGAAAGATTTCTGCGCCTGGAATTATTTACTTTGTATATTCATTTTTTTATATATCCTCTTGAGGAAAAAATCCAGTACACAAATTATATAATAAAGGAATAAAGTTCTCGTATTTATATTTAGTATAATTATAACCAAAGGCACAGCCTGCTGAAACCTTAAATAAATGCTGGTTTCACTTTCGAATGGAATATGAAGTAAAAAAATTTGAAAACAACTTTTCTGAGAATTAGTTTTTAAGCATTACATAAAAAAATCGATTTCAAATTAAAATTTATCGAAATGAAGCTACAACAAAAATTCTTTTAAAATGTTTAAATAAAAAATTTCTAGATGAGCTGCAGCACAGTACCAATTCCAGGGTATTAGGCCATGTAGCCGCCTTCTGGCCAACTGATTGTCTTCAACCTTCAACTTTTTATGCTGTTGCATGCCGCAGTATCAGTCCGGGGAAATAAAGGGGAAAATCCAGGGAAATGGGAAAACAGGGCATCAGTGGAGGCAACAACAAAAAAGTAATAACATCAACCATAAAAGTAGCTACATCAGTTGGCAGATGGAAGCAGCCAAAGGGACTGAAATCGGACTGCAAAAAGGAGATATATATATAAAGATATATGTATGTACATGAAGTAGACAACCGACTGCCGCAGACATATTGTGTCTGCGAAACTTTGTTGACAAAAACAACAACAGTAATAACAAGCAACAAAAAACAAGCAGAGAAAAACAGATGGGGAAAGTGTCTCGATTTTCCGTTCGGTTCTCGCCTCGACCGATGCGTGATAAAAACCGCGCAATGAAGCGCATGTGAAAACAATGAGATTATTGCTAGAATTTATGTGAGCTCCACGAACTCCGCCCTTTCTTCGCTCTCCACTCTCCGTTCTCTGCATTTTCCATTTCCACACTCTCAATTTCCCGCCCCCAATCGCAGACAATCTTTCTCGTGTAATTGCCGACATGTCAGCACATTAAATGGCTATAAAACGGCAAGCAAAACTGGCAAATCAAAGGCAACTTGTCTGCATCAGAGGCTAACTTTTCTAATTTATGGCCATTTCTGTGGCGCGTGCATTGTGCAACAGTTAAGCGCCGAAGTCGCCGCAACTGGCCTTTGAGCTTTCACCCGGACCACATTTACATGAGCCCTCCCTTCCTGCACTCTATTCCATTCCATTGCGGCAGTAGTCTCACCTGAGAAATGGCCCAGGTCCGGGGCGGTCTCCCCCGCGCTCCGGTTACGTGGCTCCACAATTTATCATGACACTAATGAGCATGAAATAGGACAAGGTTTATTAAATTTCCCTTTTAAAATGTTCACATGCCAGGGCATGCCGGGGCAGACCAGGAGCAGGTGGAACAGCAGTGCAGCCAAGAAAGATTATTTTACAGCTAGTTAGGTCTTGCTTCCAAACAAAAAAGCTTTTTACCAATTTCCTTATTTTTTAGACAGATAATTTAATATGCAAGAAGCTGCGAATGTATTATATACTATATATATTTAAAGGTTTCTAAGAGCTTATTTTATTCTTTATAATATCTGTGGCTTTCAGTATAGGTAATACCTTACATTAAATAACTTGAAAAACTAAACCAATATATTTATAAGCAAGTCATTACAAGATTTTGAATACAACCTCCTATATTCATTTTTATTTAGAAGAGTATTCCAACTCTCAGCTTAGCATTAAGGTTAGCAGAAGGCGGCAACAAGTTTATTTTTGGTCATCAGTCGACGCACCACAAAGGGGACAGCAGTGACGATGTGAATGTGGCGCCAATGGTTTCCTTCGCACTCAACCACCAGCCCCCAAGGAAATACCAGCCTGAAAGGACATCCGGAAGCCACCCACATTTGGTGCCACGCCTGGCACCTTTCCTGCCGCCCCGCCAAGTACAAGCAGCTGCTGCCCGGCGGGCAACGAAATGAAAAATGTCCGCAAGTGCGAAAATGAATCTGCCTCATGTTGCAATTTATTATGCCAACATAATAAATATTATATACAGTTTGGTTGAGAAATTTAAGAAGAAGAACCTCGCTCTGGGGAGTCGTTTCTCTGGCTTTTTTTTAGCTGGGTTCCTGGTTGTGTGAGGTAGCTACGAGTCTATTGGATGTCACAGTTTCTTCCCTTTTCTTTTCCAGGCTGGCTGTGACAGTTGGAGAAATGTTCTGGGGGCCAGAGTGCCCGGACTGCCCCACTTTAGATATTGTTTTTCCAGCTCTTTTCCCCGTCCACCCGCTGCCTAATTGTGGCCAAGAAAATAAAGTTTCTGGCTTTGCCAAATTAGCCATAAGGAGCATGCAGAAAATGGAAAGGAACATTTTCAATAATAAATCAGGACTACTCCTTTTTGAAGCACAACAAATTTTTAATGAAACTTTCAAAATATTAGAGCATTTTTTAATAAAGCCAGGGTCGTTCCATCCTGTTTTGACTTAAACTTAATATTGTCTGCCAAGAACTACCGTCTCATTTCTTTTTGCCCTTCGAAGATAATCCCATGGACAGGCAATTGAGATAATTGTAAAAACTATATGGATAGAGATTAGTAATTCTCATACACAAAATAAGCAGTATTTAATACTTACTCCACATCTGAATTGTATACATTATTTCACTGAAGGGAAAATTCACCCAATCCAAGACATCAATTCTACGCCAATTTAGAACAAAATAAAGTATTATTAGGTGACTTATTCCTAGCCAGGCATAGACCATATTCATTGCAAGTCTCTCCAATCGCTGCAAATTGAAAGCTGTATTATAACGATACGAAAATGTGCCTTTTTAAAAATATACTTTTATAAATAACAATGCCGCTATGGAAAGTATAAATATTGCAAACATAAAGAGTAATCCGTATGTGACAATATTTTGATAGACGGGACGATGTATATCTAATGGAATAATGTTCGTAGATGCAAGTATGATTATTTATAAATACATACCAATACTCACAAGGAAATGAGAAGGTACGACAACAGCAATAACGACCATTATACATACCATAATAATACGGTATGTTTTCAACTTCATTGTAAATACAATTTTATTTTCCTTTTCAAATTACGAAGTAAGACCATAAAGTCCAGGGCTGGACTGTTTTATTGTCAAATTTCTCAATTCCTTCCTGAGGTTAATACATATGTTTTAGACAAGAATTTTTACCCCACGATATCAACAATGACGGTCGAACAATCCCACCGCTGGCCAAAGAAAAAATGTTTCGGACTGTGCCAAGCTATTGGCATAGTCCCAATTGGGACTATTCCTACAAAATGTCACTGATGCGCAGCTTATGTCATTTACAGCTTAAAACAAATTCAAATTAACAACATTATTATAGCAGTATTTGCTTCTTAATATCTGTAATGTTTTTCATTTCGAAATAAAGTCGGTGGTAGTTCCATCATGTTTTTACTTACAATTGCAGTTTACTATTAATTATTTTCATCACCAATCACCATCTTCGCAATACGAGAGCGAAATCGAATATGACAAGAACTGTATGAATAGTGACTTGTACTTCTCGAACCCAAATAAGAGCTATTCAAAACTTACGGCACACAAATATGGAATATAGTAGAGTAGAATAGCTTTTCCTATTAATTGTCAACGAAATAGCGGTTGGAAAGTCCACCCAGTCCACACCAACGTAATCGCTATTTATAAACAAATATAAGGCGACTAGGTTACCTACCACCAGCCAGCCAAGATCCAAGGGAAATATAAGATTTGCAAATCGCTGCGAATTGTGAGCTGTATTACTTGATACTAAAATGTTGACATTTTACCTTGTTTAAAAATATAAAAACCGATAAAATGATCAGGTATATCGGAAACATAAAAATAATTGCAAATGACACAATGTATTGGTAGACGGGGCGTCCTTCAGCTAAAGGAATAATGTTAGTAGATGTAAGTATTTGGGAGCCACTATGAACATAAGCGGAATGATGACTGCACCGGATAACAGGGAAAATATTAGAAGAATATGGGAACATTTGCCCATTCTGTTTACATCGAATTTTGCTATTCAAATTTAACGAAATAAAAGTCTGAGGTTGACTTTTGATTTTTGATTCTAATAATTTTCCTTTAATCAGGTTAAAACCTATTTTCAATTCTGGCTTTCTACCTAACAATATCAGCAATGACTGTCGAAATTGAAGCTGTCTTCATTGACATTAAGATATAAACTACTGATCCCAATTGGTTAGCTTGTTGATCTTTTCATTTACGCCCATACTTAGGCCTGTTTTTTGCCCGCCGAGAGATGTGAAAATTTCGTCTGCACGCATTTTCTATAAATCATTCGGATTATCAACACGAATTCACGTCTAGTGCTAGCTGGTTGTTATTCCCAGAATGCGGAAATGTCCGAGGGACAGGTTGATGGGGAATAGGATGGGATGTTGGGCGGGAAAAGTTGCGCGGCATTGTGATTTCGATTTTGGGTGTGTGCAAATATCAGGAACAGTTTATGTGTGCCACTACGGTCTGGTATCCTTTCCCATCCTCGTCCCCCTTGGCTTTGCGGTTTGCAGCACTGTTTGCCGGTTGCTGTTGGCCGATTGTTGCTACCATTGTTGTTGTTATTCAAGCAAATTTATTTGCCTGCTGCCACTACCACTGCCACTACCACTGCCACTGCCACAGCCGCTGCTATTTGCTTTTCATTTCCGGCCACGTCGACAAATCACAACACAACCCGAAAAAGGATATTATCTGCAGCACAACGGCTCGCCTCAAGCTTCCCCTATTTGTCTAAATAATTTGCAAAACATTTTTCGTTTTATCGCTCCAGCCAGCCGTAGATATTCCCCGTGTCTTAATGGCCCTCTAAGTGGCCCGCTCTTCTCCCTGTATTTGTGTGACCTTTCATCTAGATCTTGGCCGTTTTGGGTCACTTCATTTTGGGCCGTAACCAAAGGGGGAGCCGTTGTCCACTCAATTTTCCACTCACGTGTGCAAATAGAAAACAAGAACCTAGAGCTCACACATGGAAAAATTATGTGTGCCACACAGAATACGTATCAATTCAGCAGATGTGTTAGTATTTTAATACAAAATGCTCAAAATTAAGTGCTAGATGTAAAAGCTTGTCATGTTGTTGATTCTTCTCTCAGTGCAGTTTAGTTCTTGTCCCATTCATAATGCTAATTGCCTGACCAAATGTTTGCGTCTCCGAAATTTCCACTTGTCATCCCGAGATGATGGCTCACTTAGTTCACGAGCGATATTTGAAAGCCAGTTAAAGCCGTGACGCCTACACCGGCTGTTAGTAGTTGAGAGCACGATGAGGACTACGGGTCTGCTCTTGGCGCTGAGTCTGCTGCTCTGCCTGCCTTGGCTGGGACTCGGCTGGGAGTCCCGGAATCTCACGGAGTTCATGCGGCATCGGCAGAAGCGATGGCTGATCTATCAAAACAGTGGATCGATGAAGTTCAGCATTGGCCCATCCTTGCCGATCCCACTGGAGGATAAGGTGACATTTCGCTCTTGTGTGCTGTCCTTTTCGCTTCAAGGTGGCACCTATAGCCTGCCCACATCACCTATCTGGCCGTGGGACAAGTGGGAGGGCACCTTCGCCCGATCCCTGGTGCAGATGAGAAGGAATATCGAGAGACATACGGCCAATGGTGGAGTCCGATATGCGGACGATGCCCGGCTACTGGTCTACACAGCTCTGGAGGAGTATATGGGCAGGAGGAACAACAACCTGGCCATGGGCAGGCAATGCCTGCTGCGATCAATCTGCGAGAATGCCCAGATCCATCACCATATAGGCGTATTCTCCGAAATAATGGACATCGTACTCAGGTGAGCCAACTAAGCCCTTGGTTAATCCCAGATAATCTGATAATCGACTAACCCACCCAGTCCCGGCAAGGCCGAGCTTGATAACTCCTATCACGAGGCCTACGCCGCGGGAAGGGCTGGAGCCAATTGCCTGCAACTCTACAGGACCTGTCCACGGGGCCTCAACTTTCTCGACGGGCTGCTGATTGTGGAAGACGATGATTGATTTACTGCTGTTGCTGTGGACTGCTGCCGTGGAGTTTGCAGTACTGGAGAGTGAATAGGGATGCGCAATAAAGTTTTCAGCCAAATCAAAGTGCATGTCTAATGGGTCTTGTCCTGATGTCGGATCCGCTTGTTCTTGCTGCATAATTTGGGGCGGAAATGCACGGAAGCATGTCTGAGGGGCAGGAAGCTGTGTTGACTCGGCTCCGAGGATGAGCATGTGTGCATATCGATGCAGGCTTCCCGCATGCACATCGGGGTTTATGCGGGAGTCTGGTTCTGAAAGAAGGTTATATATTTTGTATATTTCTATATTATTATGAAAGGAAAAAATATGTTTTATGAGTTAAAGTGTATGTATGGCAATTAATGGGAAAGAATAGTATAGAGAGAATTAAATTATAGCAAGGAAAATAAATTAATAATTAAATTTCACATTAATTAAGTGTAGCTATATTGGTTATATAAACAAACAAAAATTAAATAAATTAGGTAACCTATTGCTTAAGTCAAGTTTGTTGTTTTTTTCTACTTAAATAATAATCTGGCTGACTGTTCTGCATCGAAATAAATATAAATAATAAGTTATAAATAATTAAATAAATGGCTCACAGGCAACACTACGTATACTTAATGAGCCTTCCATCTTCTAGCCGGTTCTCAAACCCTTTCCTGGTTGATTTCTCTGCTATATGTGGCATACTCTTTTCCCTTATTTTGGTTATTGCCTCTTCGCCATATTGGCCACGTGTGAACTCAGCAGCCGCAGACATTAGTTACCTATTCCTCTGCGCCATCACAAGTTCAAACACCGCAAAGTTGTGCCAGCCGCCGCCCGCTTACCCGCCTCAGCATCTCCCTCGCTAACTGCACTTGCATGGTTCCTCCCTCGCTCGGTGCAACCCTCCTCTGCGCCGCTTAGCGCTCCTCTTTCGTTGTTCGCGTTGTCATAATCGCATTTGAATTAGCTTCGCACACAAGAGGCAGCTGCGGCGAGCGAGAAAGAGATGGCACCCACACAGGGTCACCTAGATCTGCCTTGGAAGACATACAATTCTAAGAAATAAATAGTATCTTATGCCAAAAAATCTGCGGACACTCGACAAGCTTTCAGATTTTCACAGCGAGATCCACTGGAAATCTCCGCTTAAACTGCACCCTGTATGGAGACCAAAGACCCGGCGGCGGCGAGGCGTCTGCAAGCCTAATGTGCCACTTAAGACGCATTTATTGTCTTTAGTTGTTGCTGTTGTTGTTGCAGTCGGGGAGGGTTGTTGGCGGTTCTGCATTTTCCATTTAATTGACGCCATTGTTGACAAAATGGCGGTCGTGTGCTGGCTTTCGCTGCATCGCGCTGCTCCTCCAAGCCAAAGTTGCACGCAGCCACAAGCCATTAATGTTAACAGATTTTTCCCCAGGAAGCTGCGGGAAGCTGCTGAGAAGAACAATCCAGGGAAATGTAATCGGTAAGTTATCTGGATTTATTTGGGGATTCTTAAAAATATTATACAAATAATTAAAGCTTGCCCGCTCAGCTCCTCGGAATATTAGTAATCCACTTCAACTGTGTAGGCATCCAGGACGCTCTCACCCCTTGGACAAGCCGGAAACTGGTCAAAACAATCGATGCCCGCTTGCCCAGCTTTCAAGGCATCTGTATAGGCCAAATCCAAGCGCGCCTTACCTGGACTACAGAATCATATAATAAGGACTTTAAATTAAATGTTATATTTTATAATTTACGTGAGCAGAACGTTGAGGAGTTCTGACATGATTCCCACATGGTGATGAACCTGGGCATTTTCGCAGATTCCGCGTAGCAAACACTGACGTCCTCGGCCCATTGATCCACTGACTTGGTCCATGTACTTCTCCAAAGCGGCATAGGTAAAGATTCGGGTGTCATCCTCGTGCGATTCATCTAGGCTCCTGATCTTCTGCTGAAGAGATCGCTGGTAGATTGTCTCCCACTTGTCCCACGGATAAAGCGGAGCCGAGGGCAGGGTAAATGCTCCAAAGTGGAGCACATAGTAGTAGACCATGCTGCGCCAGGTGACGGGATCCTCCAGTTGGGTGGCCATCACTGGGCCCACCACCAGGCGAATGGTGCCTCCATTCCTGTAGATCAGTTGATGACGCTTTTGGCGGGCATGCAGGTACTCCGTAACATTCTGACCCACCACCGAAGGGATCACAGCATCGTAGGCCCCGCTCACCAAAGCCAATAACCACTCTAGCAGATATATCCAAGCCAACAAGTGCATATCGGAAGCGTCTGGCAGTGGCACAACACCTTTCCAGAATGAAGCCCTCGGGAGTTGGTACAGATCTGCGTTGCGTTGTGATTGAAATAAAATATTGATCTGTCCAATTAGCATCCTAACCCAATTGAGGTTATAAAGACATCCATAATGTGTGTGCCTGCCCCAGTTTTTTTCGTTCTGAGTAAGTAATCTCATAAATAAACACAGTCCGTATTCTGCGAAAAGGGAAATAAACAGACCGTCTTAAAAAAATGACAAATAATATAAATTAAGAATAAACCAAAGCAAAAAAAAAATTATTTTCTTAAGTTCACACTCAATACGAAAGACGGAAAACTGAATATAATAAAAAAAAATATATATTATATATTAACTCAGAAACTAATTTAATTTAGCATTGAGTTAAATTACTTTAAATACGTTTAAGTTTCCCGCCTATTTAAACAGCCCACCCTGATTGCCAGGGTTACCGTAACACATGTGAACTAGTTCCCTTGAACCAGTCGTCGTCCATCCCTGGCAGATCTTATGACTCGGGTAAACAGTAAACAGAAAATAATAATTACCTAAAGGGAATTTAGTTCAACGAAAGCCGCGATGAATGCCGTGATAGCGCTGTGCCACTTCTGCGAGGCGCACGGCCCCTGCGCCATCTTCTGCACCCAGACACTGAGGGACACCAAGCTGGAAGACTTGCCACTGGACCAGCAGCAGACGCAAAGGTCTTGCTCTGCGTGCAATTACTCCATGGGTCGGAATAACAATGCCATCTACAGCAGGGACACGGAGAGCGGAGCAACCTTTGTGAGTACCAAGGTGGCGGTGCTCCCAGAGGTGGCCAGTTTGGTGAAGCAGGCGGCAGTTCTGAGTTTGAGCAACGGGACGGATTCCAAGAAGGATGGTGAGTTTGTGTTCTTTGGAGACTCCGCCCGTGGCCACATCCTGAGTCACACGTTCCGCTTGAGCGACCTGCAGGCCCGTGGCTACTCGCAGCTATTCTCCATCATAGTCTTGATGAAGGACAAGTTTTTCCTGCTGAACATTAAGCCCTTTTTGGCGGAGCACCTCAAGAAGGTCTCGTCGGAGCTGCAAGCGGCGGCCAAGAAAACGAAGGAAGCGGAGGAGCTCACGTGCTCAGCCAAGCAGGAACGCCTCTCGGGTGCACCGATCCTGCTGTCCAGGTCGCTGTTGGAGCTCACCGGCGAGGAGCACATCTTCGCGCAGCTACACTCGCACTTCTCGTGGCTCCTGCTGGCCGGATCCCGCTTCCTTACCGAGCACGTAACCTTCGGAAACCTGCCTTGGCTGCCACCACAGAGCAGCGGCCGTCCGCCTGCCCAGCGACTCACCTACAACAGCTCCACCCTGCCCATGATCGAGACCATAGATGATCCAGATCTTGAGGAGTACTTCTCGCTGCGGCATCTGAAGAGCGTGGTGCGTAAGGAAGAGTTCGCCACAGTGTGCTACTGCGCTTTGACTGGAGTCAAGATCGTGGTGCGCGGCGATCCGAGTAAGACCTTTCGATTCATGGTGTGCCTTAAGAAACTGCTGCCCGAGCCCATGCACAATCTCATGCGTATTGACGCACAGCACCAACACTCCATCAGCTCAGAGTACAAGATTATATCGGTGTCGAACGACATTGCCGTTCCCATGGCCAGTGCCTCCGTATATCGAATCGATTTCCTGGACAAACATATCAACGGACACGAGGTGTCTGTCAAGTGGCCAGGAGAGTTACCCAGAAAGTGTGAGCATCTCATCAGGGAAACACGTCACAAAATAATAGCTAATATCTCCTTATATTCTCCCTTTAGTGCCGGATCTCATGGTGAAGCTACTGAAGGCGGTGGAGGAGAAGAACTTTACAGAATTGGTGCTCAACAAACAGAACAAGGTGCTCATCGAAGAGTGGAAGAAGTATGCAGTCCTCTTAATATTCCAAGTCACATCTAATACTCTTTATCTCTGACAGCAAAGTGACCTGCCTCAATCACGCCAAGTCCACCAGCGTCCAGGGTAAACTGAAGAAGGTGCTGGGCGTACAGCCCCACGATCAGCCGCTGATCAACTACTGGAGCACGCACCTGCACTAGCCGCTGGGGCTCACCACACTTTTGTACATAGGCTCAAGGACATTCTTTTCACCTTTTGGAATAAAATTTCTTTATTGCCGTGGCGAGTACGCGACGACGAGACAAATCAATATCTTAACCAAAAGGATGCCAAATCCAGTCCAGCCAGCAAGGTGTTTACTTCTTGTAGCCGCAGCTGGAGCGACGACCACGAGCGCGCTCGAACTTGCGTCCCTTGGAGCGGACATAGGGACGTGTGTGCGAGTGGGGCACACCGGGCGCCTTGCCGAAGTGCTTGCAGGCGGTGCGGGCAGTACGCTTGCCCTGCAGCAACAGCGTGTTCTTTCCGGTAGGCGCGCGCAGAGCCAGCTGATCGAAGGTCAGCACCTCGCCGCCAGCCTTCAGAATGCGCTCCCGGGCGGTCTGGGTGACGTGCAGAGCGCACACGGAAACCTTGGGAACCACCAGCAGACGGGCATCGTCGGTGACGGTGCCAACAACCACAATGGTGGACTCCGGCTGGTTGGCAGCCTTGAAGAAGCGAGCGATGCGCTGCAGCGATAGCGGCGGACGGTTGATCTTGCTCATGAACAAACGCTTCAAGATGATGCGGTTGAACTTCTTGTTGGTGCGGCGCTGCAGGAAGCGGTACAGCTGCAAAAGACAACAGAAAAACACATTATTGCCATGTTCCATTGGGTTTATCCGCCATTTGAGCCTTACCTTAACGAGCAGACGCAGGTAAACATCCTGGGATTTGGGCTCGGTTCTGCGAACCTTGCGATCGTACTTGTGGTTGATATCAATACCCTGCAAAGGAAATAGAATTAGCACTAGGCGTGTTGTGGCTGCAGCAAGGCATTTTTCGATTCACGGTAAATAATTTGCAGGCACTTGCGAGATGTTTACAAATTATTTTTCAGTTTTCGGTTATATTGCGTTCCTTACCATTTCGGCGACCGGAAAAAGAAAGAGAGGATGAAGTGTGACCGCACAACTAAAATGCCGAAAAAGAGAAACACATAAAAAAAGGCGGAAAATACTGCAACATTTCTTGGTATATTTCTTAGAGCTCGTATTTTTCTAACTACTGGACTTGCAGTACAAATATTTTAACAAAGCTTAAACTACAGTCCAAAACTTTAATGACCAGAATATTTAAAAAATGTTTAATTTACAATTTCTTGCCGTTATTTTATTTGGAATTTGTCGAAAACCTTGGGTTCATAACAATTTTGTGTGTGGAATAGATGTAAGATGTAGTTCTTACTTCCATTCCTAATAAAATATTTTCTAGAGGTCTTTTAATTGTATTATAATATATTTAATTTATTATATTATAATTTATTATAATAATAATACCCAAATATTGCGTTACTTGTTAAGCTTTATATACAGCTGTTTAAAAAATAATTTATTACTCTAACAAATCATAGAGCATATATTAACAAACTGTACTTTAATATCTAAAAATTTCAACAGAAATTTCTCTGAAATATTTATTTCTCCAACTTTTAAACCATGTTCTCTAATGGATTTATTTGGATTTACATATTTACATACAAATATTTATCTTCTTCCTTCTCAAAATCAATGTATGTATTTTAATGATGGCTATACAGGTATTTTAGCCATATATTTGTTGATAAATATTTTATTTAATATGTGTTAGTAAGAAAGTTTAAAAATAAAATATTTGGTGGGAGTTTTAAATAATTATACAGAAATATCACATTTAAGATTTGGGATGTTCCAATAAGATTTTTTGTTGTTTCGGGGTACCACTAATTCTAACATGGTATTTTAGGAGTTTCATCCCTGGTCACACAGATAATACCGATGGCAGCGAATTTACGTAAACCAATTGTAAGTAAAAACTATTAATTATTTTAATTTAAATGAAAGGACTTTGTATTTTCTAGGTAGGGGGAAGCCTGCAGAGGTTTTTCGCCTCCGCCGCTAAAGTTGCAAAAGCCAAGCCAAGGAAGACCAATCCTCTGGCTGCCATCGGCGAATCCATTGCCTCCAGAGGGTATGTTTTTCACACTTAATTTATTAAAAACATTTATTAACATCCACATGTTTTTAGTTTCCTGCGACCCCACAAGCCGTACACCCCACCCGGCGATGCTGCGGAGCGCGTGCGCTCCGTGGCCGCCTCCTTGCAGTTGAAAGGCGACAAGCTGGAGAATCTGTCAGAGAAGTTCAAATTCCTGTCCGCCTGCTTCCAGGAGCTGCAGCACGGAGTGCCCAACTCCCAGGTGCACGAACTGCGCACTCTATCCGATGTCGTTGCCTTCTATGAAACTCCCGTAGACACAACCGTTCCACTGGATGCCCTAAAACGTGTTGAACTGCCTGAGAATCTGCACATTCAGTACGAATACTTACGTTTCAATCCCGAGACGGACACCAAGTTCGGGGGCAAGACGGCCTTCCCCAAGAGCTCCACGCTGGTCACGGGACTCAAGTACCGCGGCAAGTACGAGGGAAACGAGGCCAAGCGATCCTGGCCTTAGAAGCACCCATATGTTAGTTGTTATCGTATTAAATTTAATAAATTTCGGGTATCTAAAAGTTCTCGGATACAATTTGCACCAAGTCGGAGTTGTAAATGCTCTCCAACGCACCCAAAACCCGTTCATCTCCAAGCAGCTCCATTAGCCGTTTGTCCTCCTTCACCGCCTCAAATGTGGGATACATGAGCTCGCTTCTGATCTCTGTCACCGCCGGCTTATTCATGATGCTCAGGATCTTCTTCTGCAGCTCAATCTCTGGGTCGGGAGCCTTGAGCTTGGCCAGGGCATTGGCCTCGCCCACCTCCCGCTTTAGCTGCTCCTCTCGCTCTACCTCCAGATACTTGATGATCACTTCATACTGGGAGGCGGTTAGGGGATGGTTGTCTGCCAACCTCTCAATTAGCTCCTGCATCTGATCGGGATGTCGTCGCTGTCCCTTGTGAATGGTGGTGGTCACCGCTGGTGTGGAAGCATCTCGCTGCTTTTTAAGCCTGAAATCCGTGGCGACCAAGGTGATGGCATCCTCGAGCGGCATATTTCTATGCTCGGCGGGCACACCATAAAGGATATTCACTGTGATGCTGTTCAGTTCCTCGTGCTGCGGTGTGACGAGAACGGCGTACAAGCAGCCCCGGGATGAAATATTGGCCAGCACTTTGCCCAGCATCACGTCCTCGTTGGGGAAGAGCACATCTACCCGCATGCCGGAATTCCTTAGCCGCTCCTCAACATACTCTGCGTACTTGCTGCAGGAAGAGTTGAATGAAATCCTTTGCAAGGCTCATACTGACCACAACTTACGTGTTCTCCCGATTAACCACTATGATCTCGCAGTCGTTGATCAATGGTTGACCAGCGGCAGCCGCTGCAGCGGACATGACAATCCCACCCTGCACCGTAACCTGTCCGGATTTCATCTGGTTTTTCTTGGCAATCGCATTAGCCTGCTTCGATTTAATGCTGGCGTTGCGTACCGTCAGCACATTCGACTTGAAGGTGGACTTGTGGAGAGCGGCGGCGGCTTTATTGGCCGTTTCCTCCGAATCAAACTGCACAAATCCGTAGTTCTTCTGCACCATGGATCCGAGCACCTTTCCATATGGCAGACAAATGCTCACAAGCTCCTCGCGCGTGCATGTGGGAAGGTTTCCCAGGAAGATTCGGTTCTTTACCAGAGCGGGATCCTTTGTTATATTATAGCCCTGACTAGATGGTTCGCTCATAATTCAATTTTCAGGATCCCAGAAAAATGTTTACAATGTATAATGTGACCAAATCAAAGTAGCATAACTTGGGCAAAACAGCCTTAACTAGCCATGTAAGCAAGTGTAAAGTCAAATGTAAGATATCTGTATGCCACCAGCGCTCCATGTAGAGTTGTGGTTAGGCTTGGAAGCTTAAGTTTGCAGCTTTTCGATTTCATCGCCTGGGGTCGCCACTGCATAGGTAAAAACTATGTATGATAGATATCGATGTATACTGCCATGTAAAAAACAGTTTTATGTTTTAAAAATTAAAAATAACCATAACTTGGCCAAAACAGCCTTAATTTCAAATCGGAAAGCTTTTCTTTGTTAGATTTAATTTGGTTAATTAATCTGCATACTTAGTTTAGAGATCAGAATAAATCAATTTTTTGCCAATTTTTGACAATTTTAATGATGTAACCCCTTATCATTTTTTCAAAAATTGGTCAAAATTTTTTTGTTCCATATTTAAATTATTTTAATTCTAACTAATTAAGATTTTAACGGCCAATCGAACAGTATACGGCATTTGGCTGTCATTCCATTTTTGGCCAAATTATGCTCTTCAGAAGACATCAAATGCGAATTTTTGGGTCCTTACATCGGCATTTTTATACCCTAATTTTTGGTCAAATAATTTTTAAGGCATAATTTTATTATTAAATAATTAAGATTTTAGCGGCGATTCCGAATATAAACGGCATTTGGCTGTCATTCCATTTTTGGCCAAATTATGCTCTT